>KV448160.1:0-110058 GCA_001658105.1 Rhizopogon vinicolor AM-OR11-026 | reverse complement strand
CTGTGGTTCCTCTAAGGCAAGTAGATCTGCTTCCGTCAACTTGATCTGCATCTCATCATCTCCGCTATCCGAATCTACAGAGTCTGCTATAATCAACACCGATTCTTTAACGTCACACAGTCATTCTCACATGTGTATTATAATTGTCTGAACCCATCTAGTAGTATCATCACTCGTGTAACACTTGAACTTATGCAGATCACATGTTTTCACTGACTCGTATGATCTTCCTGTATAAATCTATATTCCGACACTGTATTTCCATCGTAACTTGGCGAGTTTTGCTTAGAGAGCAATTATGCAAATGCCAATCATTCAAACAATACAATGAAGAGCAAACAAGGTCCCTACTGACGAAGTTCGGCTTTTCCTCTAGTTAGAGAATAGTGGTATGCAATATTACCAGCATGGTCAGTATTGAGAATCGACCAATTGGTGTCGAGCGAAATGCGTGCATATAAAACTCGCATTAGTAAGTGACTCATGAGTACGTCGATCGAATATTCCAACAACTTGAAACAGTGCTGTGGAGTTTATGGACAACTTCCTCTTCACGTTCTCCTCTAACCCTCTCACATCCTGCTTCCTCCCTCTGACCATATCAAACAGACCCACACATCATTGTATACCCAGTTGATATTACAACAGAATCTACAAGTAATCATCTCGATACACATAAGTACATGATGTAATAATTTCTGAGGAGTTGTGAAGCTATACACACTAATCGAGGAGGGTATGATACTCTTCATCTATCGTGATGAGACTTCACGCTTCTCACGCAACGAATTCGTCACTGGACACCTTCTTTTCAGTGCTCAAGCGTCCTTTCGCGTCACTGGAAAGCGAATCATTTGCAGCAGCATGCTTCAAGTTGGCGGTGAGCTCATCACGGTTACGGAATGAGAATCCATTCTTC
Source organism: Rhizopogon vinicolor AM-OR11-026 (assembly GCA_001658105.1). NCBI lineage: Eukaryota > Fungi > Basidiomycota > Agaricomycetes > Boletales > Rhizopogonaceae > Rhizopogon > Rhizopogon vinicolor. Next base: position 109,139 of record KV448160.1, on the reverse strand, counting down.
TTTGCCTGGTCGACAACAAGGCCGCTGCATATAAAATTGGAGGTGAGGACGATGTGAGGGTGGAAAACCATTGAATCTTACACAGCGTAAATTGTCATGGCTATGTAGCCTGACATCGGGACAAGATACGAGCGACGGGTATATGTGCTGTCGGCGAGGGCACCTTGTGCAGACGGGTACCAAGCACCTCCTCCAACACCCTAAATCCGATGAGAAACCTTGGCGGACGCCCAGCAGACGGGACGACTCACCATGACAATAAGACCAGACCCCCGCTTGGTATGCACCCCAAGGTTTTTCGTGCCTAGAGTGAAGATACACTGAAAGTGCATGAGGGGGAGTGAGTAATAAATAAATATCTAGGACGTACAGGATAACAAATGGACTCGAAGAAGAAGAGAGTGAATAGGCATCCGACACCACCATACCCAGGAAGCTGCGAAACCAAAAGGCAGAACAGCGAACAACAAAAGCCATAGAAGGATAGCAACAAGGCGGGGTCTATAAATTTGAGTATCACTACACCAACAAACCTGTACAAGTAATGGCATTGAAATTAGAAATTACGATATAAAATTGCGATGACTCACCGTCCTACGGTGAAGGTGATCTGACAGAACGAGAAAAGCTGACTAGCCTTTGATGGATCAACACCAATTCCTTGGTCAACCAGGAAGTTGACGGCGAAAGAGGCGACAGTCACTTGCGCACCACTACACGTATGTCAGATTCACCGCAAAGCTCGAGATAATGAACTCACACGTAGGCAGTTTGGGCAACAAACCCGAAGACACAACGATATTGCTTCCAGAAAGGTCCCTGGCCATCTGTGATGCCGACCCCATCTATCTCTTCGGCCAAAGCATCTTCTGTGATTTCGGGTAGGGGACAGAAACTGTTGAAGGTTAGGACTCATTCAAGTGCAAGATTTTTCCCTTACAAGAATAGTATATTAAGCACTATTCCGAGGCCAGCAACTGCGAGATAGACCCTGAAAAGAGTATAGTGCACCTCTCACATGACCACTGACGGACAAACCATTGTACAGTTCCAAGGCTGGTCGCATTGGCACCAGTGAAAAACCAGCGTGAAGCGATCAAAGGTCCAGCAAAGGATGCGATACCTTGGAACCCTTGACTGAAGTTCAAACGGGCCGCAGCATACTGAGGCGTGCCAAGTACAGATATGTAGGAGTTAGCAGCGACCTCAAGCGTTGAAAGACCGCAACCTGTGTACGATAAGATATCAGCACCTCGGATTCATAGCTCTCACGGTTATATTACCGATTACAAAGGTGCTCCCCACGAATCCTCCATACTTCTCATATTTCGCGGATGGCCAGAAGAATATGGCACCTGAAAAATGGTCGGTCTGTGTATTTGAATAATGAGAACACTAATACCAATGGAGTACAAGCCAAGGCCAATATGGATGCCTTTCTGTAAGATGGAATCAGTTTGTTATCTAGTTGGTGCATCTTAGAATAAATAAGTCACCTTATATCCTACTCGTCTCATCTGCTATAATTAGTACTATTTTGGAGGCACACTGATATTACTCACAAATGTACCAGCGAATGGTGCCCAAACAAAATATGCGCCCTAACTAATGGTCAGGAACTCGCACCGTCCGCAAGGATCAGCACCTACAAAGTATGCCAGCTGTAAGAGCGTACTCTGAAGCTTGGTGATACCGAATACAGTCTGGAAGTGTGCGTTGAGCACATCGAGAAGCTGTTTGGAAAATCTAAGTCAGCTACAAAGGTAAATCTACAGGTGGAACTCATACTCCATACGCAAAACCCCCTGCCGTTCGACTTTGTCAGGTAGATTCTAACGAGAAGGAAATCTGTGGCATACAAGTGAAGAACAGCGACGTTACAAGAGCGAACGCAAAGGCCCATTCCCTTCGTCCGAGTTGAGCTCCTGTGTTTCTGTTTGACTATCGACGTCAAGGCATTGAGGGAGACCTACTTACCAGTCGTTCCAGTAGGAGGCGCCATCTTTCTAGAACGCGGGAAGCGGGGAAGGAAGACACGCGGCTACACAGTGGAGAACAACTTTGAAGAAGTTGACGCTTATAATACCCCATTGCAAGTCGCCAATGTGCGTGATACTCCCATCACTAATGATCAATCACATTCGCGACAACATGAGCTGGAGCCTCGCCAACTTGGAAATGCAGCTCCATCCCAACCGGGGATAAAATGCAAAGGACCTATGATCACTTCTGGTACTAGAGGATCATTCTCCCGTCTGTACCATTCTTCCGTGACACTTCAGGACAGTTCCCCTCCACAAATCGGACGAACTATTTTTGCGACCTTGAAATTTCTTCCGTCTCCATAAACAAACGAGTCATTCGGAGATGCCGTAGCGTATTTGAAGTTTTTGATCACGATGGTCTGATGGTCTGATGCGTCTGATGATTGCGGCCCGGCCCACCGCCACCAAAGATCCAAACATTCAGCACCCAGTGACTCTCGACACCGACAGTCGCAAGAAATGTCTCCGAGCCCTTTCCTACAATGGTTGCTCGTGGGTTTGATCATTTTGTGTCAAGCCTGGCCCAAACTGACTTCATCCACGATCACAGATTCACTACGCGTCCATTCGGAGGCAATCATCGAATGAAGGTCGTAGACGGTTGAAGCTTTCAGTCGCAGAGAAATTCTGGGCCGCAGGTGACAAAACATTGCTATCTGTAAGCACCGGGGCCTACACGTTCATCCTATAGCATCATGACATCGCTGGCATTCAAATATATTTCAGACTACTCCCGCTGACACCGTCGGCGATTTCATTACGGATAACGATCCTTTTGACGAAGTGTCCACTCACGGATGCGAGCTGGGAATCATTTTGCGGACTGACTTTTCCGACGACGCTGCTTGGCTGGCTTTCTGTCGTCGATTGGAAGAAGGAGAACGAGAGTTTGCAGCAAGCCTCCCGGGGGAAGAGGACGACACGACGATGAGTCCACCTGAACCCAGCGGAGCAGGTCATACTGCAGCTACGGCGGAAGAAGATGTCAGTGACGAATCTGATGATGAGACCTCTCTCAATGCAATCTTTCACGTCGTCAATCCTTCCCTACCCGAGGAACGTGCCGTGCTATCCAATACATCAAATCTTGCTGCCCTCCGCTTGTTCAATGATGTAGATGTCCGACAAGCTCCCACTCCTCCGCCAGATACCAAGCGCATCAGCCCCAAAAACAGATTAGTCGACTCAGATGGCTGGCAGGAAGTGTATGTAGGGAAAAACCTGTGGATATACGATGCGAAGTCTAACAGTGATCAATGCGTGCGGGTTGTCAGTCAGGCAAGCTCGGACATGTACGGGACAGCAACGTAAGGCCAACCACATGTGCTTCCATCAGTACTTGCTAATTATCATTTCCAGTGCCGATAGTTGGAGGGCTAGAGTTTCTCATATCTGCGAACTGCAAGTCAATCTGTCCTCTGGCGCAATGAAGATCGACTTCGGAGGCCTGGATCGATGGGATTATGCTGAACGTCGACGGAACATGCAGGAAGCTGAAGGTTCTGTGACCGCATCATCTCGCGGATTCTAATGATCAGGAACTGAAAGATGCAATGTTTTTGGGATGCAAGCTACAGTAACAAAGATGCATAGGGTAACTCAAGGTGTCCTCAACCACGCAACTTCCCCGAGAGATTTTAAGAAGTGACAGTCCAGACACGAACAAGGTTGTCAGTGAAGCCACCGAACAACGTCTGTCCGTCTGCCGACCATGCAATGGATACACACTCGGGTTCCCGCGAGTTGGGGCCAACATCAGTGAAGCTGGGCTTGAGCTCGTCGACAATGGACCTAAAAACCACACGCATCAGCTAGACGCTTCAACGAAAAACCAGTTGGAGGTACGTACTTGCTCTCGAGGTCAAAGATTTTAACGCAGCTGGCTGTGGCAGCGCATAGCCAGTAGCGGTTAGGGGAGAAAACGAGAGCGTTGACAATATCACCGGCCTCAAGCGAGTAAAGGTGCTTGCCCTCGTTCAGGTCCCAGAGCATGGTAATGCCGTCCTTGCCGCCTGATGCAGCAAGAGAACCGTCAGGAGAGACAGAGATGGTGTTGATGTAGCCGGTGTGGCCATAGTGGTTGGTCTTCAACTTGAACTTGGAGAGTTCCCAGACCTATCAAAACGCGATTAGTAAGTGTATTAGCACATCATAGATATCGGCGCTTCAGAGATCTTGGTAAAAATATTATCTCATCGGGATCGCCCTCTGAAGAAGCAGATAAAGATGACATCACTAGACCCACGACGGCCAGTGATATGAATTTTGGAGAAAGCTTACCTTCACGACCTTGTCCCATCCGCAAGAAACAATAACAGGGTTCAAGACATTGGGGCTGAAGCGCACGCATGACACCCTAAGACGATACTGTCACGATATTATCTTCCAAAATACGATTACAACGAACCACTCAGTGTGACCATCATCCTTGATGTCATACTTGCACTCTCCAAGGGTGTTCCACAGTTTGATCGTTCTATCACGCGAACCCGAGACGATTTGTCTGTTGTCTGCGCTGAAGCTGACGGACAAGACATCGGAGGTGTGGCCCACAAATCTACGAGTGGTCTGGCCAGTGTTCAGGTCCCAGAGACGCAGGGTGTGGTCCCAAGATGAGGAGAGGGCGAATTGGCCATCGGAAGAGATGACGATGTCCGAGACGAAGTGATTATGACCATGAAGAATTCGCTTGGGGTAACCATACGTGTCCTCATCGCGAGTCAGCTGCCAGACAATGATCGTCTTGTCTATGAATTTTAGGGTCAACTGACGAACATCATGCAAAAAAGATCGATCATACCTCGGGAAGCCGTTAAAATCATGTCTGGGTTCTCTGAGGAGGTGGCGATGGCAGTCACCCAGCCCTTGTGGCCGGGCAAGGAGCCAAGGAAGCGCAAGGATTCAGCCATTTGGTCGTAAGTCGCTGGATGTCGAGAGGAGGCGGGTGTCGTCTAATTACGCGTGACGTGACAGCCACTGTGACTTTAGCTGCATAGTTCTCCGGCATTTGCCGCTTTATTTCCAGTCAAAAAAAAAACATGAATCCCAATAACCCTGCAGGAAGTCAAGCATCCGCACTCACCAATGAGCGCAAGAAGCTATAAGGAGTTCCGAGGTGAGCCTGCGTGACTTCGCACTGTTTTATGATGTTATTCTTTCAATATTTGCTACTTCAGAGGATATTAGTTCCGATGAGACCAATTTTCCACCAAGATCTCTGATTCTTTTCTTTATCATTGCAATCCGCAGCAGCTGACTTTCTGTTGAATAGGCTCCGCTTGGGCTTACGGCGTTGGGAATTTTCGGTTTTGCTAACTGTACAAGCAAACTGTAGCAATTTTAATAATCAGTCCACTTTTTTTCCGAGCTCCTGAGCCAATCGCGTCGTGATGAGTCTGGAAAGCAAAATTCACACACAACCATTCAAGAAGTATAGCTGCGAGCCCGAAAAAACACCGTCCTGTCACCTGCATTCAACGTTATCAATGATTGCGGCGATCGCGAGGCTTGAGCATGTGTTCATAAGACTCATTCCGCAGCACTTGTCGCTTAGATGAGGCGAATTGATACATATAAAGTCTTATGCGTTTGTTCCCATAGCTAACACAGTGCCACGTTAAACATGGAAGGGAAGACGAGGACGCCGGTAATCAGTGAGCCAGCCAACACGCTTCGTGCTTCTTGGCCTGACATAAGTACCTCATAGTTGACACTGACCCCGGCGTGGACGACACTCTAGCTATGTACGTGTTATCTTCATGAATTCAGAAAAACATTTTTAATTCAGCGTCGACAGCCTGCTTGCTATCACGTCTCCCGAACTTGAAATTCTTGCATACATTGTTTCATTCGGTTCGTACACGTTTTCGAGAATGATAAGAATCTTATCGAAATTTGTTCTTAGGGAATACTGATGTTCGCGCAGCTTAGTTGAGGCGCAGCTCACCCACAACTTAATCATGACTCAACATAACTCCACAGCGCTAATATCTACAAACTTTATCAGGCGATAGGCCGCCATATTGCGCTACACCCTGAAGATGAAGCGAGGTTCCCGAATTTCTCTCCTACGGTCCCACCTCTCCTCGCAGTTGGACCAGATGGACCCTTAGAAGGCGGACTGCACTATGCTCAATATTTCCACGGCCTGTAAGCTTCTCTTCACTGGAGGGGGACGGGTTTTCTCATCATTATACTCATTAGTGATGGCTTATCAAACATAACTGAACGCCATCCTGACTTGAATGCCGACCTTGGAAGTTCGTCGTTCTGCCACAACTTTAAGCCGGTGAACGAATCGGGCGTCGAGGTTGCTTTACGTTTAATCGAGTCACGCCCCGCCCGAAGCATCACATATGTGACACTGGGGCCTATGACCAACTTGGCACAACTTGTGCGCGAACATCGTGAAACAGTCGTTGATAAAATAGGTCGAGTGATTGCAATGGCAGGAGCCCTAGATGTTCCCGGAAACACTACGTCGGTTGCGGAATGTGAGCGGTTGCAGGTGTTAGCGTCGTAAAATTCCACTAACCTTCGCATATGCAGTCAATGTCTTTGCCGACCCTTTCGCGGCGAGAGAACTTCTAGTACCGACAGATCTCGCCAATGGTTTCCCGCTTGAGAGACTAATCCTCGTACCTCTGGATATCACTACTATTCACGAACTCCCCTTTCCTTATTATTGCCAGAAAGTAGACCCCACATTGGAGTCAGCAGCCAACCCGTCGAATGCAGACGGTAAATCGCCCGTCGTCCACTTCACCAGCTCTGTTTTCGAACGCACGAGAGAAATCATGATATCGTTTGGAAAGGACGTTCTAGAGTTGCATGACATTGTTGCCATTTGGTGCGCAATCGAAAACCCACCTGAAATCAATTCAGTGTATGGTCTTCCTGGGATGTCACCTGGGTGGACTGTAGTCGAGCGAACTTTCGATATTGAGAGGTACGATCCTGAGTATTCTTGATAAACTATTGCTCACTAGACATATTTCTTATAAAGGACTGGAGAAATTACTCGTGGCATGTTTGTCGTTGATCGAAGAGACGAGAATACTGCATATGCACCAGGCGCCAATCGGTCAGAGGTTCAAGCTCAGTTAGACCTGCGCCAGCTCGGACATGGACTCCTTGAGTCAGCCGCGCTGCCTGCTAGAGTTGACATAGAAGAGCCGTCATTATCAGTAGGCGGAGATGAAGTTGGGCTTCAGGCAGTGTCGGGACAACGGAAGGGCGTAGCATGCCTCGTGGAAACTCCGGGACCAAGTGTTCTCCTTCAACTCTTGATGAGTAGAGTCTGGGGAATCCAATGATTTTTGTAGATAAATGTAACCAATAAGTACCTTCATGCTTTTATTAGAAGGAACGACTATCTTCCTTCTTCTACAAGGTCTAATTAAGGGAGACTACCTATGTACATGCATATCCTGCAGACAGTCGAACGAAATTATCACGGAAATGAATTGGTAAGCATGTTACGTATACGACAAGTAGTACACTCCTGCAAAAAAATCAGTCTTGTGCCAACTTCCAATTATCATTGTCCCCCTTCGGTGCATTCATCATATACCATGTAAACATGGTTAGAGGACGCAAAAAAGATTTGACTGCTCCTCCTACGCGCCAGCTTACCCTGCAGCGCGACTACCGGGCACGCAAGGCACGATATATTTCCGAACTTGAGGAACGATGTTCAAGGGCTGAAGGGGAGAATGCACGATTACGACGAGAGTTAGAAGTAGCCCGAGCCACCATACCATTTGCATCACCGCGTGAAGTTGTATGTTGCACTTGCCTCCTCAATGAAAAAGCAGCTGAATGTAGTACGCTCTTTTTCTAGGTGCAGATGTCATCTGAGCTACTGCGTGACCTAGCAAAAGCTTCGGCATCGATTGTGCGCTTCCAGGAGATCACTGCGCCTCGGACATTAGCTCTAACTCCCGATGACAATTTTTTACATCGTCGGCAACCACCAATATCCTCATATTCACACTCACCGGCAGGTCCTACTGGCTTCCGCCCCCCATCTTTCCCGTGTCCAGGACCGCTCTCACAGCCAGTTACACTTCCATCCTTGCATGCTCATGCTCGTAATGAACCCCCAGCCCGTTTGACACTGCCCAATCAGGTCCTACCAATTCATGGACAGCCGATAGATCGAATTCCTAGTAGATCCTCATCGGCTAGTCCGCAGCCCTCAGAAGCGAGATCATCGCCGAGCCTTGAATCTACGTGCTGCGGGGGGTATATTGATTGTAACTCTGAGTGCTGTGGGGGGCTCCTTGATTGCACTGGTCTAGTAGAGAGCGAGGGTGAGAGTGAGGGTCAGGGGGACCAGGATTCTGGAAGGAAATCCCCAAATCATCACACATCGAAACTTGACTAGGTGATTCTCGAGGATGTTGAATAATGGGACAGGACTTCGTATGGCGTGCTATTCTAGGTCACTCTGTCCAAACTCTGTCGTATCCAGTCTCGCTCAAAATTACGAAATCCGTCACCTGGATGCCCCGTATCTCTGCATACAGTATCAGATATTCTAATAATAATTATGAATCGCATTCGTCACACAGTTTCCTGGGCTTATCATGTCAATGCGATGTGCAATGGCGTACGAGGTAGTCGCACTTGAGGACTTCCATAGGGTGTTCGGGTCAACTACAGGTTAGTGGTGAAAGATAATAGTTCCTTCAACTGAGCCGACCTTTCGCAGAATTGTCGAGTGTATCTATAGGAGGACAAGTAGTGAATGTTTCCGATGAGTTCTTTGCTGAGGCATACCAACTCCTGCTGGTCGAGGTCGGTGCTATCCTCAGTTATCCGATGTCTCGACTCGATATGGAAGGTTACAGCCGCCCGCAAGCCTCGCTAAGCAGTATGGACCGAACGGGGAGCTATATAGTGGATGGGAAACACGTCGACACAACCCAACGTATGACTGGTGGGTACATTATTGTGCAAACTTACCTATTTCACAAGAAAACCTTCTGCACAGGTGTACCATCAGACTAGGGACGACAGGGACGATTACCGGTTTTGACATCGATACAACTCATTTCAACGGTCTGTCCTTGTCACTGAATAGAGGGGCCATGACCTAATGGCATGTTGCAATATATAGGCAATGAAGCACCAGAGGCTTCCGTTGACGTTGCGTATGAATTTCCGTCCGACGTACGTATGATTTGTGCGTCTCGCCTGTAGATGCAAAGTTGACTTGTGTCTGAGTGGAAAGAAGTTTTTCCTAAAGTGCGCCTGGGACCGTCACGCCGACATCTTTATAAGATACCTGCTACCGGACGGACCACTTATGTCAGACTTAGAATTTACCCAGACGGGGGGATTGTAAGTGCCCACTCACAGAAGCGTTTTAGATGATTCATACTTTGCAGGCCCGTTTTCGTGTTTATGGACATGTCGTGCCCGTCTTCCCTGTAAATCCTGCGGAACCCTTTGACCTTGCGCATATCTTTTCTGGCGGTGAGGTCGTCGCTACATCCGATGACCACTTTGGGTCAAGCTCAAACCTTCTTCTTCCGGGGCGAGGTCAGCTGACACTGGATCTTCGAATGATGTGGAGGTTTCTTACAGAACGCAGGGATAGATATGGGGGACGGATGGGAAACCAAAAGAAGCCACGCTGAGGATCATCAGGACTGGGTCACTATTAAATTGTGCGTTTTCTGATCCCTTCCATACTATCAAATTTCATCCGCTCTCAAAGGGGTGCTCCCGGATATCTGATAACGGCGATCATTGATACCATCCATTTCAAAGGCAACTTCCCAGAAAGTTGTGACATTCGGGGCATTTGCAGTCGAGAACAAGAGCCAGATGTAAATAACGGCGGCTGGAAGATGATCCTGTCTCCTGTCAAATTGGGCCCTCACCTCATGCATTTCTTCCAGTTGAACAGTCCCTGCGATCAGTACACACACGTTAAGGTATCAATCTATCCCGACGGCGGTATCAAGCGGGTCAGGATAATAGGTACGTTGGCGGCAAAACCTGATCCAGACGCCAAGGAAACCATAGCGCAGGAAGACAGAGAACGCCATGATATTATAGTCGAGGAGGGCTGGGAGATTCTTGAAGGCATTGAAGATGCAGATTACGTACGCATCTAAGTTACTTCGTGGTTCTGTAATATGTTTCACCAACATTGGAGTTGGCTTCAATATCATTTTGCATTCATGTCATACATTGATCGGATCAGCGACATAATGTGCACATGTTCGTTAAATGTCCGCATCCTTCGGCACCGGCGATCATGCCACAAAGCTCCTCCTCGGGGAGTCGGGGATACGAAGTGCTACGCCATTTCATGATTTGGATACTGTGACGTCGATGGATTAATTGCTACACGTATGCTATGACGCCAGAGCCCAAAGCATTCTCTACAAATTCGATGCCCCCCGCCTGTCTACTTCCCCGCAGATTCTGAGTCAGATCACCAGTTTCAATAAAACCATGAACATCATTCACAAAGCCAAGGACACACTCGCTGGGAATGCTGGCTTCCAGCAAACAGACACAGCGGACTTGAGAGGAAGGGTCAGTTACATCACGCTTTGCATGACCTGCCATTTTCAATATCAATCATGTTTTACCTCCAGACAGTTCTTGTTACGGGGGGCACGCTCGGCATTGGGTTTGAAGTTGCCAAAGCTTTTGCCGAATCTCGTGCTCGTGTTCTGCTTCTCTCTCGCAAGGTCGAACACGGAGACGATGCGGTCTCTCAGATTAAAAAGTTGGTTTCTGAAGGCGCAGATGTCCACTTCGTGGAGTGCGACCTGGGAAACCTTGCCACTGTAAAGCAAGTCGCGGACAAGATTGATCGTGAGGAAGACCGGCTCGACATTGTACGTTGATGCCTGTGGATGCATATCTATTGCTTACCATCTGTCAAGGTTGTCGCAGACGCTGGAGTCGGAGTCAACGCGTTCGCACTGTCTTCGGACGGCATCGATCGCCATTTCGCCGTAAACCATCTCGGGCACTTCCTCCTTATCAATAGGCTCCTTCCTCTCATCCGCAGCACCTCCAAAATGCCCTCCACTCCTCCTCCACGGATTGTGTCCATTGCTTCAGAACTCCATCGTCAAGCCCCTTCATCCACTCGGTTTGCAATAAAAGATGAAGTGATGGAGCAAGGTTCGGCTGACATGAGCGGGCTGACACTCTACGCTCGAACCAAGCTTGCCAACATCCTATTCACCAAGTTCACTCTTGTCGAGCGGGCTATTCGACCATCCGGGGATCGCATCTATGCCCTCGCCACACATCCTGGAGCCGTGCACACTGGACAGCAGGATCAGTTCAAGGAAGCATATGGCCAACTGTTTGGTCAACTCCTGAAGGCTGTAACAGTTCCCTTCATGCGCAACCCTGAGCAAGGAAGCTTGAGTACGCTTTGGGCAGCTACAAGCGATGGGGTCGAGAAGAACGGTTGGCAGGGATGCTACTTTACCGATCCAGGACAACTTGGGAAGGAATCAAATCAGGCTCACGATGCGCAGCTAGGAGAGAACCTGCATAATCTCAGCGAGCAGCTAGTGAGAGAAAAGCTTGGGCCGGATGGATTACTCCCTTGGCACTAGAATGATTTATTAGTAGTCATTAGTGGATAGATGGCACGCATTCATTTGTTCCAGTGCACCATTTCAGTGGGACTGATAAACGTTCAACATCTATCGACTTACACATAATATACAACACTGATGCGACAGAAATGTATGATATAGGACTGGTATGGATAGGGGACTGCCTGAGCTTTGAGGATGCGCTCCGCGGGAAGGTGTCGACTACGTGTGATTGATTTCGTAAGGGTGTCGGACAAGTTCGTCGTACAAGTCTGGAGGGAGGTCACGAACAAGAGTTACTGCAATACCTATGACAGGAACTGCTTCTAGGGGCGGGAACGTTCGCAGTAAGCGCATCGGGCTATAGTCAGCATAAGCAATGGTCACAAGGACAGAACTATTGGTGTGACCTTGATGATGCCATCACTTCATCTCGCATGAGAAGCAGCTGAGCAATAACGCATAGGACGTTAAGATGAACGCCAAATGCGAGGAGGAAGTCCCATAGTTGGAGCACTTGGTCAAGAGGTGGCGTGCATGCACAAAGCGTCAGGACAGCTATGAAGTAGTGGTTGTCAACCAACGAATGATACCCATGACTGGAGGACAAACATGGAAAGGCATATATTTCAGCGGAAAGATTTTTCATTCGCAGATATGCAAATAGGTCCGGGTCCACGATCTTCAGGCATCTGTCGAGGAGCTGTAGGAGAATTAGTAAAACTCATGAAAGTAACAGGAGAAGCCACCTTAAGACCACGGTGCACTCCTTCGAGAGTGGGTTGAACATATAGCGGGCAGCACTCTTCGATGAACTTGGCGAAGCAGAAGAAAGCTTCCAGTTCTGAAGGCATAGTATACAGGAACGGCGCAGCCAATACATTCATCCCTTGGACGTATGTAAAGCCGAGTTGCTGGGTCTCTTGCCGGTCTGCAAGGGTCGTTGACCCCTTGTTGTGTCATGGTGAGGGCAGTTGAACTCACCATGACTGCGCCATACAAAAGCATCCAACAGCCGAACCAACATATCTTCTCGTACACGTTCCTTGAACCCTCGATCTGTTGCCAGAGTCCTATAGGATGCGTGGGCACAATGGTCGAAAACACTGTCGGGGTGCTTGATGTAACGTACCTGAATGTATCATTCCTGATTTTCTCTCGAACCTCGCAAGGGCCTCGAGCAACGTATTCCAGGAATGTCCCTGCTGATATATCATCAACACGCAACAGAATTTTCCATATCCGAGGACGAAGGGTAGAATCCTGTAACGAAATATCATTTGGGACAGCTCAGGTTGGAGAATGTTGCAGGACATACAGCGGCTGAAGGTATGCCCTCGACCAGGATCATCCGACGCAGTTTCTTAGTGCCTTCATCAACATCACCAGATCTTTTCGACTTTGATGATCTGGGCTGATTCAGGATCTTGTTGAATGAATGTGCAGTCGCGGCCGATGATTGTGGCGAGGAGGAGACCATGATAAATTGATGTTTGTTTGCTAGTTCACGTGCTCATCCCTATACCGCGTCCCACTGCATGCGCAAGCGCCCACTGACACGTCCAACTTCCCGTATCCATTTTACTCCTGACTTTTCTTAGATGGACGTGCCATTCATCAATTCCGGCGCTTTGAGTCGCGCTCAGTACTCTTTGGTACGCAAAGTAGAATCTGCGCAATCTCCGCCAGCAGTGGACCAGATCCTACTGAGCGAAATCGATGGCATTAGACATCACTTCGCTGCTGGAGGTCTATCGCTCGTGCGTAAGCAGCACTATGCCAGGAATGCATTTCATTAGACGCCCCGTGCAGAAAGAATGCAGGGAAAAGCTGATTATGCTTCTCTACTGTTCTATGAACCTGACGCATGTTACTCCCGGCGAGCTTGCTTTTGCTTTGCCACATGCTGTCAATTTAGCAGAGATGGGGCAGACGTTGCGTGACAAGCAGCTCGGTGCGATGTTCACTATTCCGAAATCCTAGATCCCCCTAAATACTCGGTAAACAGGTTTCGTGTTCTGCACTGAAGTTATGCCAGCGAATCATGAGCTGCAACTCATGTTGGTCAATACCATTCGAAAGGTCAGTGCAATTGTGATCGCGGGAGTATTTGTCTGACTTGGTGCAAGGACCTCGAAAGCTCCTCTACAGCGCGTATCTGCCTGGCTCTCAGTTTCTTAATTCAAGTACCAAATGATGATGTGATACCCGCAGTAGAATCACATTTACAGGCCCTATTCATGCACAAGTCGTCAGTACAAGGAATATCTGACAATAATTTTGCACACTGACTCAGGCGTTCAGGACGTTAGTTCGTCGTAGAGCTTATTTGGCATATCACTCACTGCTACGTAATGAATCTTCACGCTTGACACCATTGGAGGATGCGGTGGTGCTGCGCATCCAACGTACACTACCTTCTATTGACCCCTGCGCGATGGCAGCTGCCATAAAAGTACGTATATTTCGTTTGAGGAGGCCGAAGAAATGACATTGTGCACTTAGCTCAATCAAGCTCAATCCATAAATGATGAAGTGAACGCCCTCCTGCCAATTGTATGGCAGCGACCCGGTCATCAATCTCTATCCCTTACTTTATTGGTACTTCGAGCCCTTCGGAAGGCCAAGTAAGTGTCAAGCGCTCAACTGCAAATTGTCATTTGACAGGTGGACAGGCTATCATCGCTAAATGTTTGTATAGTGATTGACGTTATCAAGCGCACATCTGATCCCCCAGTGCGAGGTGAGTTGAATAGTATCACTGGCGCCAATTTGTTGAATATAGCCAATAGTGCTACTGCGGGAGGCTTTCCTTGTCTTATCATCCGTCTCAGCAGAGGTTGTCCAAGAGTGCCAAACACAGCAGTCTCTGTGTCCAGTGGCTTGCATTCGACACCTACTGACATCAAAGGACCCTAACGATCAGTATTTGTTCATCTCATGCTTAGATTGCCTGAGCCCCACTCTTTGGGCAGGCACCCTGCCAGGAACGACAGCGATTTTGGATGAGTGGGAAGTCCAAGAGGTTATGAAACTGCTTGATTCTCGTGACAGGCTTGTCCGAAAGCTAGTGAGCGCCATCAGTTGTCTTGTGGCGCCCCAGTACTGATATAGAACGCTTTTAGACCCTGAGGGTCCTACAAGCGGTCGATTATTCCCTTGTTGAGGCATATTACACACAACTTCTACAGAACCTTCCCATCGGATCAAGTCTATCTGACAAGGCTGATTACCTGTCCCGTTTGCTTGATGTTTGCGAGGTTCAGTGTGGAAATGACGGGGAACAGTATGCCAGCCATCTCAAGAACCTCTTTACCGTCGCAGAGGGCGAGATTCAAGGTCACTCGGAGGAAATGCCTGTCGTCGAAGCGGCCGTTGAGATGATCCTCACACACATCCGGGAATGTAAGTGCGCTCATTTTCTACTCGGTTATCGCTGACTTTCCCAGTTGATATTGCATCTTGCATATCTTGCGTTACCGCATTGGGGGTTTCTGTCACAGAGCTGGATGCCCGGATCGGACCAACTCTAATGGTGGTTATTTCCGCTTTGGTTTGTGAATATTGCGGGAAAATAGCCGTTCCACCCCTAGGGCTACTCCAAGGCATGGCCAGCAGGCTTGTGTCATATGTTGGTATGTGGAAGATGTCCATTGGACTAACGGAGTAGATGCTCAAGCAGCAGCAGTTACAGTTCAGGATACATGCCTGCTGTCCATGCTTAGGGTGTGTGCAGAGTGTGACGAGATTCCCGACACTATCCCGAAAATTGTGGCTGAGATATCCCAGTTTTCCGGGAAGCTCGTTCGGAACGTGAGTCTTGTCTCCATCTGGTGAGAGCCGAAGATGACCTGCCGATCAGCGGTGTGGCCTGTTCATGACTTACTGTGGTCAAAGGAACGTGCTCACTGGTGTCATTGCTCAAGCATCCTCCTCGTCGGTAAGTCAATGGCCATTCCATTCCTCTACTGAGAACCAACGCCGAAATAGCTACCAGATTTTCTGGCTGCTCTGAAAGTGCATCAAACAACTATGTCGGGCGCCTCGACGCGATCGGATCCTACATTATCGGGACCATCGCCTCCACGAGCTAGCTTATCTCCCGGCAAGTTACGTTACGCGGCCTATGCTGCTCCCCAGGCCGTGCCTAGTCTAAGACACCTACTAAGCCCGCACAGAACCGAAAGCACCCTCTCTAGCTCGGGAAGAAGGACAAGAAGTTCTTCACTTGCGAGTGAACGTGGGATGTCCTTGGCTGAGCTGGCAAGGACCATCACCCCAGGAGAATTGACTATTGTTGCTGCGCAGGGTCCGCTACACGATCTCCCTGAGGTGAGGACCGAGTACTCGTATTTTCTTATTTGTCTGACTTGTAATCAGCCTGACCACGTTCGAAATCCGAAAACACCCCCAGGCGAGAATTTAGTACGTCTTTCGAATAATTTGTAAATATTTCGTATGACAGCTAATATAATGCTGTCAGGCATCTCGTGTCGATCTCATATCGCTCGATACAGCTCCCGATGAAATTTCCGTGACAGTTCCAACTCTAGAGCCTTGCTTCGAAGAAGTATGGGATGCCATGGAAAACTCCAATTCCCGAGGGTGGTGCGAGTCATCGATGGATAACATAGTTAGACTTCTGCAGAGTCTACAACATTCCATGAGAGTCATCGCTGTTGACCAACCACCATTTGAAGGTATGTTTGCTTCAGCACTGGTTTGTGGGTGTGACCGCTGAGTTCTATATTTGTTTCGACTGTCTGACAGGGGAGCTCAAGGTCTTGGTAATCGCGTCATCTGATTTATCCCTAGAGGAGTCGAAACAATGTGCGGCCCTTCGTCTCCGGGAGAGTGAAGAAGAAAGTTGCCTGTGGCGTCTCCGGTGCGATGACGTCGAGTTACGGACCATTATCAAGAGACTATTGGATGGCATATGAGATGAACCCACGGCGTTTGGGGCCTGTGTGGTTCATCGGCTTATCGGATTTATTTGTTGAAACTTGAGAAGTCGCTGGTGAGAAGGTTCTTGGATTTAATTTAAACCAGCTAAGGTAGATCTGTCAAGTGGTTGAGAACATTTTGTTGAGATCCAGCACAAAAAATACGACTGGAACAAGGTCTTTGTTGGGAGCCAACTGGAATCAGCTGTCATGGCAGGTCATGGCTACCGTGTGAAATTGATTTCGGTTTGGATATATAATACCCGAACGTTTCTAAATTTTCAACGAAAGGAGATTTATTCCTTCCTTCCTTACCTGCCCGTAAACCAAAAATCACTGCGGATCGCTTTTGTACAAATCTATGGTTTTTTATCCACCACTGGAGTATGTTCTTCGTGTTTCCGGCATGTTTTCCGCTAATAACTATTGCTTGCAGCACTCCACACCTCATTCACGGCATCCTCTTCGGACCTCTTGCAGTTTCTCTCGTAGACACAGACCGTCCTCCTTAGGGCTAGTCCAGAATTTATTCTCCTTCCACATTTCTCCCTTGTTCCTTCTGGCCGTCTAATGGGATAAATTTACTCTGATTATTGGATTCAGACTGCTCTGACAACCTCGATACATAGAACAAAGACGCATCGTTACATTTCTTTCTCTACATACCCACCGCTATACCACAGCAATGATTTCATTCAAGCACCCAAATCCCTTCCGCCCGAACAGCCGCCCCACGTCTCCAGCTCCCCTATCCCGCCCAGAAACCAACATGGCTCTTGAGAGAACCCCACGACCTCTTAACAAACTATCTTTCAGCGGCTTCAAACGCTCATCTTCTTCCACGTCTATTGCCTCTCCAACTCCAACTCTACTTGTGCAAGATGGATCTTACCTCGAGGCGCTTAGTCTTAAGCTTAGTGAGGCGGTCTCAAAGGCATTTGCGCCCCCAACTGGTCCAGCACCTGCTGGTGAGTTGGTTGGAGGCAGGCGTCCAATTCCTGCTGGACGTGGGAAAGCCTTCGGACTATTAATCGCCTCGTGCGTGATTTTCTGCTCATGCGTTATTCTTTGCTAACCTGTTCATCAGAGAGTTGAAGGCATGTCAAAACAATCCCCATCTGTACAGGGCTATCCTTCGTTCGCTTCACAGGCCATTGTCTGTCCTACACAACAACCTCTCGGCACTCCTCCTTCCCCTCCTTTCCTCGCCAGCATTCCTCGCCCCTCCTGCACCTACTGCACAGGCACCTAACCCAAATGCAACCCAGCTCCATGCACTCTCAGCTGCTGGCTTTGCAGGAGAGCTTCTCGAAAAATTCGATGAAATGAGTTTGGGTTTAGATAATGATGCGAGGGGGGATGGCCTGAAGGCCATTCGCGAAGGCCTTGTCTCTCTCATAGGACGTGTTGTTAACCCACTCATTGCGGGCATTAAGTCTGAGCTGATGCCTCTTTTGGAATCCCTGGAGAATCCTGTTGCTGTTACTGTGCCGCCTAAGATTGGTACCAAAGCTGGCTCCATTCTTCATCCGTCCATCGTAACATTGCAAGCACTTATGCCTGTGTATGCACGTGCATTGGCGAGGTACACGATCGCCCTTCCTTCTCAAGTGACCTTGGCGACTTTCTTAATCTCAATCATTTGGAGAGCGCTCGTAGCTTTCGCTCATCGGCCGCAAGTGATGACTTCGCCTTCGACGTCACCACTGGGTTCTCCAAAGCTCACAGCCTCGGCCAAGGGGCAGCATGTCAAGTCCGGCAGTACCTCCCTGCCACCTGCGCGGTTTACTCTTAAGCTGCCTCCTTCGAGACCACCATCTCCTCCCAGTATCTCGGTTACTTCAACAGCGGCTGCTGACGCACGTGCGCTCTACGAGCTCATGAAGCTCCTTCCGCGTCCTCCTGCGGATAACGGTGCGACACGCGTGGCTAGCGAGGCTGTCGATGAAGCCATTGCTGACTTAAACGCTCTCGTCACACTGCTTGAGAACATTGACAACCCGTTGTTCACGCTCGGCAAATCGCGCGAGGAAATTTTGATAGAGATTGAGAATTTGACTGACGACTTACCAACCCTCATCGCGCTGCCCGTACTCCTACGCAGTCAATTAAACGAGGCACCGTCGATCCCACGAGTTGCGTCTATCATCAGTATCTCAGAAGATGAATATAGAAAAAACTGCCTATCAGGCTTTGGGCGAGCAGAGCAGTGTAGCAGCATTGTCGGTCATAGCGTGCTCCACTTCCTATCTGCCCGACCTTTAGCTGGATCCCCGAGCCTTGTGGAGCAGTGGCTAGCAAACAGAGTAGATGCCATTGAGCATTGACTGCATGGACCTGATGATTTCTGTTGGTACTATTTCCCGTCATGTGAATTACAGTTCGTCTCTATATACTGGTTCATCAGATCGTCCAGTTATTCTTATTTAGGATGGTTATCTAGATTGCTTCACATTTCAACTCTCGTCGGTGTCTTCCTCAATGATCTATGCCATCATTGCAGTCCATACACTACCGGTATTTTTCTATGCAAAGACTATCGGTACAGTAAATTTCGAAATAGACATTGAATGATGCATTTCAAGCCTCGATGCGAGAGTCTAGTGGATAACGAGCAAGTAAATATTGAGGCCACTGCAATAGATCCACGCCGAGGTTATCTAAGTCACTGCGGGATGAACACATGGAGCTGCTGATGTTTCTGTGCTCTATGTTCCGGGATCCACTCAGGATGAGAGTTGCGAAGGGCTTATGATGTTCTGCGTATTCCCGCTTACAAGTTGATATATACTTTGATTGAGTTGGACATAGTAGTAAGACATTGTATAACGTCTGCTGGTAAGTGCATGTGCTCTGATCCCAACGACGTGCAAACTGCAGTAAGTAGCCATAGCCATAATCATACACGAGGTGCAAAGAAGAGGACGATTTCCAACACGGCGAGTTCATAATCGCACCAGCCGGTGAATGCTTTGATATATACAAGCTGATGGGTGAGGACTATCCCTTCCAAGCCGCAAGTCAGAATATCAACGCGTCAACTTTGTTCAATGGATAGCCTCCCTACACTATAAGTAGAGGGACCAAGGATAAGCACAAGTTACGACTCGCCTCCAGTAGCAGAATCCTACTTTGGTCCATAATTACCTCCGACACATCAAACACCTCCTCGCTAACGATCTCGCGATATGGTGGTGCAGACCCCAGTGGTTCTGTAAACGGGTGAGGAATTGTTGTTGGAGTCTGTATGCCCTGTACAAGTCGACCGCGTCGTTTTGTTGCATCATCTGCACCATAATTGCAAGCAATGTGAGGGTTGAAATCTCTGATCCATAGCCAACGCGGCGGCTTATGTGACCAGTAATCTGAAGAACTTTGATGGATGGACCCTACGGTTCGGAAAGCATGGAGTGACTGCTGCCAACACTCTCCAGGGAACCATGACGTATGCTGCGGCCCCCACACCGACCAAGGCAAACTGGCATATTTCGGGATTGCTTTGACGTAGGTGTTGGCACATAAGTTTTCAAGTTGCAGAATGGCACTTAGCCGGGCGTAGAAGAAAAAGCGCCTTTCATCGGAGTGGTCCGAAACGAGGATATGGAAGATTACGAGTTGATCATCCAGACTTGGATGAAAAAAGCACGAGGGTTGGTGAGGGGACTTCTGAAAAATGGAACTAGGACTGGGATTTATGCCCATGGACGTCACAATGTATTTCCAGTGATGTATAGGAAAAGGTAAGGAGAGTCGCGCGGTGCATTGAGGGGGTTTCGACTTGTCAGTAATGGAATATATTTCTATATCCATTTGGGTAACGATGAGGAGCTTATCCTCTGCGATGAAAGAGTGGTCGTTACAACCACAGTCTTCGAAGGGAAGAATGAACTGTGATATATCGTTATTAATTTTTTCCGCCGAAAACTTCTAACATGAATTTACCTGGTAGCCTTCCCTACATTTCCAGTCCCACATTTGCACATAGCCCCAGTCGTTTTCGAAATCAGGATCTCGGCATTGCAAACTAATGTAGTTCCCGTTAATTTGGAGCTTCTCAGGTATGGGGTCCAGAAATCCATCGATGATAATGTTAACGTTGTCGAATGCTTTCAGAACTGACTGAGCTGCATTGGAGTGAGTCTCGTTCGTCGTCAACGACCTCAGATGGATATCAAATATGTGACTCTCACTGCCAGCGCCAAGTATAACATGAGTATGGGTTGGGCTGAAAGAATGTACACTCACTTGTGTGCTGTTAGGGTCGCTACAACAAAGAGATCTTGCGCAGGACAAAACGTGAAGGCCAGCCAGGGCACGGCGTCGACAGGGTGACTCCAGGAATGGACAGCATCAGAATCAGACAGGGACGACAGTGGCGGAAAGTGTATGGCGCTCTCTCTGACTGAGGCGTACATACCACCGACAACGTGAATAGTAGACGCAGGTTGAAGTGTACACTTCTGCTTGTATTCGAAATATTACCATGCATCTTCGTGCTGCCTAAGTTGTCTGTGATGCATAGGTCGCATAGATACCGGCACCACATCCGTTTCGCAGTGGGTTCCTGGCACATGAATCATTCGGAAGTAACGAAGGTCGATGATGTATTGCAGCATTTCTGAATTGTCAATCGCTGCTTTCAGTGCTTTGCATGTCTATGGCGGATGGCATCGATAAGCATCAAGAAAGTTCAACGTGAGACAACCTATTTCAAGTTGTTCACTTACTTCTCGTACTCGTACTAAGTCGTACGCGTCATCGAGGGATGCCAGTATATGGCACAAAAGTTCTGCGGGGAGCCACACCAGCGTTATGCGACTCATTAGTATCTGGCTCACTGACCCGGAAGATTCTAGGATGATACTAATGATTGTGAGTTCTCAGCAAAGTAGTGGCTTATAGTGATCTGATTATCCGGCGTAGTAGCGGAACCGAACTTGAAAAGTCTCGGAATCCGGGTCCTACTTCGTATAGAATGATCGCGACATCATCATGCCATGCCCATTGTCCAAGGCATGCATATTTAGACCTTACCGACTGTCCATCCTACAAGATGTCTGGCGAGCTGACCTGCACTGCATCTTTGTAGGACCGGATGGACAACTTGAGGCCTAGGAACTTGAAGGTATGACACTGACTTCATTGTCTTTAAAATTCGGTTTCGGCGTTATGGTTGTTCTACAATCCGACCTATCTGAAGTGCCCATGGTTTTCTCATCGATATCCTGGTATGCCATAATTTTATTCCCTTGACTGGTCATTCATTTTGCACGGCCTTGCTCTACAGCAATCTGTATGTAGTAATACTATGGCATTGCCTTCGTACGCCACTAGATCTACCTAGGATCCACCGGAAATTTCGAATCCAAATATGTAAAGCTAGTGAATCCAGGTACATTACCATTCCCACCTTCTTTGCTAATGTCCTCGCAGGTTCTGGCGGACTACTTACAGAGGCGCGAGAAGCTTATTGCAGAGGATCGCGCACTGCGAGTAGACCGCGTTCGTGCACATCATACTGCGGCCGAGCTCAAGGCAGATGAAGTCGTGCGCGCCATCCGTACTAGAGAGGCTGTCTCCGTCTGGGGAGTTGAGGGCAAAGACATCCCTCACCCTTACCCAGGAATGGAGTTCTTGAACGGTAGGATGCTTGTGTTGCGATTGACACTTCATCTCACATCTGTGTACAGCCAGAGATATCATCCTGAAGACAGATCTGTATAGTAAAGTCGTCTCCAAGGTAAGCATTGCAATTCTTGCGATTCTTGCGATTCTTGCGAGTCGACCACCGTTCGCCTGCAGATGCCAAAGGGCTCGCTATTGCATGTGCACCACAATGCCTCAGTTGAGGCGAGAACGGTGCTTGGTCTGGCACTAGGTCACCCCGCAATACATATTCGCGTGCCAGGCCCACTAGACGCGTCTTCTCTCGAGTATATGCTGCCCGATATCCAACCCATTCCTGTAGAACAGTATCCTGCCACTGTCAACCCCGCCGGCATTACGGATGTTACATACACCGGCGGCTGGGTTCCGATTCAGAAGGCGCGAGAGCTGTTCGATCCTGCATTAGGTGGCCCTGATGGATTTGATAAGTGGGTGCTCGGCACATTTGCGGTCAATCCAAGTGATGCATTCAGGACGTATAATACGCCGATGAAAGTGAGTTGCACATTATACAATTGCTAAACATATCTCTTCAATATGAGGGGCCCGTAGATCTGGCTGAAGTTTGGGAGCACTTTTGCTGTGACCGATGTAAGTTGGTGGCGTAAGACGTGAGTCTGTACTGATCAGCATTAGCCTATCATCCGCTTCGTGCCGATCCAAAAGGAATATTTACGACTGTTCATTCGTTCATCGATTGAGGATGGTATCTCGTACATTGAAGTACGAATGAGTTTTTTCATCAAGTGAGTTGGAGGACCGATCGACGTAAGTGAGATGCCTGACCGTTAGATACATTCTTGCCGAGGATGCGAAGACCAGACTCGACTTACGTGAGCTACTCCTGATATACGAAGAAGTCACGAATGAAATCAAAGCGGAAATGAAGGCGAAGGGTCAGGAAGATGACTTCGCCGGGTTAAAGGTCGGCTTGCTATCTATCAAAACTACTTGCGCTTACACTTTCTAGATTATTTATAATACCTTGAGATTTGTTTCTCTGGAGGATTTGGACGTAGAACTAGATCAGTGCGCCAGGTTCAAGCAGGAATTCCCAGACCTTATTGCTGGCAAGTTCCATGATTTTTATTCGAGTCAGTGAATCTAGTTTTAATAGTTCATCTCACAGGATTTGACCTTGTGGGCCATGAGGATGGGATAATGTCTAAGTCGCTGCTTGATTACGCAGAGCCGCTTCTGCGTTTCGCCGAGAAGCATCCGAACATCCCTTTCCTCTTTCATGCTGGTGAAACTCTAGGCGATGGTACTGCGGCAGACATGAACCTTTATGATGCTATTCTTCTTGGAACGAAGCGTATTGGACACGGGTTGAGTGTAATCGTATGGCATGAAGTGGAGTGTTGGCTGACTGACATTTGCCTAGCTTTTCACTAGCTAAGCATCCCAAGTTGATGGAAATTTGTCGAGAGAAGAATATTGCAATTGAAGTTTGTCCCATATCGTGAGTGACTCGGCATCGTTTGTTGACACCTTCCGTTCATGTCGAGCGATCCACTAGAAATGAAGTGCTAGTAAGTTTTCGATATATGAAGTAAATCAGAGCGTTTGGCACTCAATAAATGATAGCGTCTTACCTCGTCTATGTCTATGCACCCCCTCCCAGTAATCATGAATCAAGGCATTCCGGTGGTACTGTCCTCCGACGATCCAGCAATGTTTAATAGTATGGGGTTATCTTTTGATTTCTTTCAGGTGACTTCATCCCCTTGGTTATCCGTTTACGA
This sequence comes from Rhizopogon vinicolor AM-OR11-026, assembly GCA_001658105.1. Lineage (NCBI taxonomy): Eukaryota > Fungi > Basidiomycota > Agaricomycetes > Boletales > Rhizopogonaceae > Rhizopogon > Rhizopogon vinicolor. Next base: position 85,155 of record KV448160.1, on the reverse strand, counting down.
TACTAAGCACTTATCTTGTTTTCAGGTACTTGCAGCAAGTGAAGTTACGGGACTGCTTACTCTTGGCCAAATGGCGCGCGACAGCATTACCGTGGGTCATGAGTTATGTCTCTGGGCCTGTCTCTTACATTGGGTAACGTTCTCTGTGTAGTATTCCATGCTGGATGAGAGGAGCAAACAGACAGCTATGATCGCATGGGAGAGACGCTGGGCTAATTTCGTAGAACATGTTGCGGCGATGAGTTCATGACGCTGGTTGTATTATATATATATTGCTTCTTTCAACAATAACACAAGGTCACTCCTTAAAATTGCAACTTCTGATGCTTCTGCACACTCACGCTAGGCCTGAGAAAACATTGATTGATTACAGTTATTGTGCAACCACAGTTCATACTACTGCCCCGCGACCAGTTCCGCATTGGCCATCAAGATTCTATTCAATCCATCACGGCACATGCAGTTTTCAAATTTGAAGCTCTTCGCAATTTCATCCAGCTCGACCTCGTTCTTCCCACGGAAGTGTTCTGCCCATTCCTTGACGAGATATTCGGTTACCAATATACTGCGTGACAAGCGACCAACACGATCGGACAGTTTCCAGACTGGGAATGGATAGAGATCCTGGTTCTCTTGCGGTATTTCTTTTCTGATATGGTCGATGAGAGGTTGATATATGTGCTGGACATGAGAAGTATCAGCACCCCAAGCGTCCACCGCAAGACGGTGCTTCTTCGCCAAGAAGTCCTTCAGCAGGGTCATGTAAGGTGTTTCTAGTGAGACGTGGACCATGCCCTGGAAGCCAATATCTTTATATAGCCAGATCGACCAACTTAAACGATCCTAGTAGAATCGTGTGAGCAACATCGAGGGCATATCAAGTACCGCTTTACCTGGTTGTACATGGCCAACTGGTCTTCGAGAACCTTGTACCGTCTTTCATTGATGGCGTCTGTAGCAAGGCCATCGTACTGCTGCCTGGCGTAGACAGGGCCCCATTCACCGTTCCAGACACAAAGGCCACGCTGGTCCATCCATTCCCTCTTCTTCTCATAACTTCTCTTCATTCTTCCCCGTTGCTCGTCGGAGCTGACGTAGTCCTCTGGGCTGGCAGGGAAGCCGTATACACTGTAGTCTACAGCCCGAAGCATAAGATAAATCCACGGAAACGGTAATACAACGCATACCGTGGATTGAGTATGCAGTATTGTGCCACTTCTTATGCGCGTCACCGAAATGTGAGAAGTCACTTGCGAATGTGTTACCGTCGAAGAAAATGGCATGTTCTGTGTCAACTGAGCGGATGGCATCGTAGACTCGATCGTAGAACGTGATTACAGCGGTATGAGTAGGGTCAGTGGGTTCGTTCAGTGGGTTGTAACCAGCGATCCACTTGTTGTTAACATAATGCTTTGCAAGTTCTTTCCAGAGCCAGATTGTACGGTCCTGGAAGTCTTTGTGCATCCAGAAATTTGCGATGTGCATGCCAGCATCAGAGTGCCAGTCAGTGTTCTGACCCCCTGGAGCAGCATGGAGATCGAGGATAGTGTAAATGCCGTGTTGGGCACAGAGGTCGATTACACGGTCAAGGTGTTTGAAGCCTCCCCTTTTCAGGACACGAGGATTCATATCATCTAACAGAAATGATAGGTCCGAGGAACTGCGGAACTAAAAAATAAATAAAAAAGGCATGTACCTTCAAAGTGCCTGTAATTGAAAGGTAGTCGAATGCAGTTGAGTCCAAGACTCTTGAAGAACTTGGCATCTTTCTCCTCGAAGAAATATTCCAGGAACTGGGCTCCACTGTGAGAAGCACAAACGATCAGAAGATGAAGTCCAGCTCACCTTGTCGAAAAAAAAATCTGCTTTGGCAGATCCCACGACCTCAGCAAGAGCACCGCGGATCTGGAATTCGCAGCCAGGGTATCCGGAAATGAAGTTCTCCATACTATGAGAGGGAGAACGATCACTTGGATTCATGAATGCACTTGGAACCGACTTACTTCATCCACCCTCCGAGTCCTGCGCCTCTGAGGATGACCTCTTTTCCTTCCCCATCGACGACCTTAGTTCCAGACACTTTCAGGTAAGAAGACATAGTTAGGCAGATGGCACAACTACTATTTCCATCCCTACCTGCAACCTTACTAAGTACTACTTCAGCCAAGGAAGTTGGAGCAAGCGGGCCGCTACAGCAAGCCACGAGAAGGCGGTAGAAGTCATGTCCCGAGGACCGAGGTTTACCCGGACAGTTGCCCAAGATTATAGCACACAGATATGAAGAGACCCGCACTCATGACTTGGGGCCTGAGGCTCATGACTGTGAACAGTCCGAAGGTTAATCTCGCGGTCTTTAAATTCTTGGCATGCACTTCTACTTCGCCCGATCACTCCCCGTCCTCCAACGTGTATATAGATAATATCTACAGAACAAGCCTTCTAGGTGAAGTACAATGAGACAGGTGCGTCATCAAGTCTAAATAGTATGTAATGATGTGATTGACCTACGTGTACGAGAGACAGCTACTAGAGATAAAATGAGGGGTATCGTGGTATTCTGTGAGAGACTCCGTAATTGCACAATGAATATTAATGAAACATATCGATCAGGAAATAGATACCAAACAGTGCTTTATAAGTCCGTCTTTATGGATGCTATGGCGCTAAACAACAGTCGGTGGGTCATGATAAGTCGTGAATTGAAAGTGCTTCGGCATCACCGAGGACGAGTGTCGTTCCAAGAACCTGAACTTTCTCAGCGGTCCGAGAACTTAGGTCCATTCTGCTTCTGCATCCTAGCACGTGGATCCTCTTGGACCCCTGGGATCTCGCCATTCTTTGCGAGATGATGCCAGTAGAGTACATCCCCCGACTTCAGCTTTCGCATAGGCGGATCTCGGAACTCCACAGGCACTCCTCTTGACTCGGGAGTGGACTCCCTTGTACCTGGTTGTGATGAAGACTGTATCGGCTGCGATGAGGATCGTGCCGGCTGTGAGGTCGATGTACGAGGCGACGGGGACCGAGGAAGTGGACGCGGAGAGCGCCGAGGAGAAGCTGATCTTGCGAAGAAGTATGAATCAGGTGAGGATGGGTGTGGCGCTGAGTCCAGGTCCCCGTACTCAGAGAGAAGTGTGGGAATAGATTCGGAAGACGAAGAATCTAAGGCTGACGAAGGGGAAGTCTGGGAAGTGAACGAGTGCGGCATCCGCCTATAGCCAGCGGGACCATCGACGGAAGACTGAGAAAGATAAGCAGACGTTAAAGGAGGTGGGGTAGCAGGTGGTGCTGTGAATTCTACTGGGATAACCCCTGGTTCGTCAGGAATATGATATCGCTCCGATGCGATTATTTCAGTAGAATGAAAGACGAAGCGATGGCCATTGGTTGCACGATTAGTCGCCGTGATTGACGACGTACATCGGGAACACTGAGAAAAAGGTCAACACAATTAGAACTTGACACAGTTCTCACACTAAGGCCCTTACTGGAATTACGATCATATAGCCGACGGCTGTTCCACAGGTATGGCAACAGAGAGTCTGAGTCAGACATTCGCACGTCCGAGGGGGGGAAGCTATAGTCGATGGACGACATGGTGGTGGGCGAAGAGCCTCCGGATTTGCTGTGTATGCAGAACAATTTACGGGAAGTGCATCGGTTGAAAAAAGAGAGACATTGGGTCTGAGCAGTAAAACGGCCTGAAAATAGATTATTGGTTCAAATCAGTCACTACTCACATGAGGAAAGAAACGAAGCTCATTAAAGTCTAAGTTTGACTTGCCTTCATTCCGCGATTGGTGAGAAATGTGCCACAAGATTTACAGTCCAGTATCCACACTTTATGAACAGGTTGAGGGGGCGGGAGAGATTGTGGCGGATAAGAGTTATGTTGGATCATTGACACATGTGTTTGCCAGGACCCAGCGGAGCCTTGCGAGGGGACTGAAAAATAACTGAACACTGTGGGTGGAGGCCCTGGCGGGTGCGTATTCTGGGCTTGTGTGGAGCTTTGATGGTTGGCGAGCGGGTAGACTCGTTCAAAATATGCAGGCTGCGAATATTGGGGAATGAGAAGGCTGCTGCTACTGCTATCATAAAGAGCGTGGTTGGAGAAAACATCGTTCAGCGGTCTCTGTCCTCTTGGAGCTGGCGGGCGCATGTAATAATTGAGTGGATCGCGATTTGTCGCGTGTGATGAACCCTGGCCAGGATTTACTGACGGTGAGGTGTCCGCGAGGGCGGGCATTGATCAGGCTCGACGACGGAGAGGACGATGAGGAGTAGTACAACCGTGCTCTGCGAGTATAAAAGGTGGGGGAGAAGGAACGGAAAAAATTGTGCGCCTGAGAGCACTTGGATCTTATAAACTCATTTCAGGCGTATGCGATGCCAGCTTGTCAACAAATCCCAAGCAGCACTAACTTGTATTCCTTTCGTTTTGCCCCCGGATTATCTCATCATCATCTCCGTTCATTTCCCGGACCGCCGGCAAGTGACAGCAACTACCGTTTTCGCACATCCACAAGGCTGTAGTGCATCCTCCATGGACTCCAATCTTGTTATTCTTACCCAGTCACACAGGGCCGTAGCAGCAAAAAAACGCGACAAACGAAATCAGATCAAGGAAATTGTATTTGACGAAGATGCGCGCAGGTACGCATGGTAAAGATACGCGAATGGAGGACTTCACACATGGTCCTCGGTAGAGAGTTCCTCACTGGATTTCACAAGCGGAAGGTGGCTAAGAAAGAAGAGGCTAAGAAAAAGGCAAAACTCAGGGAAAAGTTGGAGAGATTAGAAACGCGACGAGAGGTGTGTCTGTGTCTTACCCGTTATTTGACAATCCCAGAACATCTAAATCTAAGTGCTTCCTGCGGTACTAGCATCGGCGCGCCTTAGCAGAGCGAGCGGCACAGAATGCTGCGGAGGTCGAGAAGGCGTATGGTGCCATTATAGGTGAGCAATCACCGTATGCGCTGTACTGCAGATCACGGATGTTTGGCAGATGATGACGAGGACGAGGGGCTCGGCTTCTCGGGGGATGATATGAACCAGGAGGTGAAGGGAGAGTATGAGGGCGACGAACAACTTGCAACTGTGACTGTGGTCGAGGATTTTGATCCTGCCGCCCTCTTGCATGGCCCACCAATGGCAGTCTCCACACACCCTGATCGGTCAGATACACCTTCCCTCGCGTTCTTGAAGCCAAAAGGGAAAGAGAAAGCCCACAATGATCCTTCGAAGCCGAAAAGGAAGGTGAAGAAAAATGAGAAGGCAAAGAGCATCAAGTACCAGACGAAAGCTGCACGTCTGGTGGAGCGCTCTAAGCAGCGGGCGCGACGCACAGAGAAGGCAGAGCGGGCCGGAGGAAAATCTTCAAAGAAGGGAAAACGTAGATGATGTTCATTTCGGGTCCTTCCCTAGGTTCCCTCGTCAATCATTGTATTTTCTCATTCTACGCTGCGGGTAGTAGATCGCTTTCATTTTTTTGACAGACTACTTCCCATGTTTCTGTTATTTTTTTCCGAAGTTGTTGCGATGGATGTTTTCGCCGCCGACTCCCCCGGGGATTCGGCGGTACCGGCCGGATGTAATAATTATGTATGTAATGCAGTGGTAAAGTAACTGACACGTTTGCTACTGGCTGTCTCAAAACCACAACTATTCGAGGACTCCAGAGGAGCAGCTGGCTGCATTATGAATTCCCTCTACACGCATGGTGTCCGGCAAACTAATTCGCTCAATGCTGACCTTGAGCGGCTGCGCAATGGAGACAACTCAGTATCCCTCCTAGGTCTGTTAAATTCCCTGCTAGGTCTCAAGGGGAATACGTTTGCGTGATGAGCAAGAACTCACGGACCCCGCCTCGTTAGGACAGATATCTGCCTCACTCGCTGCGATGCACCGAACCATCGAGGATTTCGATTCAATGGCGAAGAGAGAAATCATAAAGGCGAAGCAGGAGAAAGGGCAAATGTGCGTAACATGTATAATATCAATGGTTTGCACTGGTGTGACCTATCTTCATTATGCAGGCGTGTGCAGAAGTTCCGTTCCGACTATGCTGAACTGAAGAGTCACTTTGAACTAATCAAAGCTGAGGTACGTCCAGCCATTGCAGCTGGAATGCTGATCTCTCACGTGAGCGCAGAAAGCTGCGGCACAGCGAAGTGAGCTTTTAGGTGGCTCGTCGAGCATGCTGTCTCCTGCGTCAGATACAAGACGACGCTTTGCGCCGACTGCTGCTGCCCTGAACGGCGGAGCATCCTCGTCACAACACTCTGAATCACCTTTCCGTACGCCAACGCCCATATCCAGCTCAACACTTCGTGAAAATCATGCACTACACGAGCATTCATTCATTCAGAATACAGAAGCAAGGTTGGATGAGTTCCTTGCCCAAGGGCGAGAAGTGCTAGATAACCTAGTGGATCAGCGGAATGTGCTCAAAGGGACACAAAAACGGTTGTTGGATGCAGCAAATACACTGGGCCTGAGTCGAGATGTTATAGGGTGGATCGAGACGAGAAGGTAAGGAGCATTCTCAGTTTTCGATTCGATCAAGGTGCTGAAGTCGTGTAGCACGCAGGATATGTACATCTTTTTTGGCGGCGCAGTGTTCACGTTCTTCTGTTTCTGGTTGATATGGCATTACCTAGGCTAAGTAATTTCCTGGACTTGTATCTCCTGTACATGTGCACCCTTTGTTTGCTACTCATATTCATTCATACCTGGCGTCAATGCCATATGATCATCGTCAAAACACTACGTTATAGAACAAGAGTTAATCACAATCCAGTCAGCTGTTGACGCGGGCCCGGCACATACATAGTAATGAGCATTGCACCCGTGACGGCGGTTTAAGTGTAACCCGAATTGGAACCACCTCAGGTGCTTCGAAGTTCAGACCTTGACGCTCTGACAAGCGATTAGTGCCTGCTGTGATGGCCTCCGCTGGCCCCAGTCAACCGCACGACTATACAGAGGGTGCGTCAGCCATTGACATTAACGATGCCGTCGCCCGTGTGCGTCGCCATGCAGCATACCGTGGGGACACTGGTCAAGGCGCCATGTTTGCCGGACCGGGACAGGAATCTATACCTACAAGCATGTCGAGGATGTCTTATACCGAGCGCGGGATGGCAGGGAGGCGAAGCATGAGTTCGAGGAGCCTGAGGAGGAGTGAGGACTCAGGAGGGCGTTCTAGTCGGAGAAGAAGCATAGATAGTCAAGTTTCCCTCACCAGGACTGGTGCCGAAAATGAAGACGACGACGAACACATCAGTCACAGAGGGCGTAGCCGCCGGGGATCCTTATCACCTGCCCACAACCGATCCTCTGTATTTGAGAACATTGCTCACCTGTTCAGTCGAGGTGCAGCGGAACGCAGACCCTCGCTTTCACGACGTTCATCCGCGTCTTCCACTCGACGATCACGGCGAAGGTCCTCAGATGCGGGGTCAGAATACGCCCTTGCAAGCGGAGACGAAGCGGACGAGCGGTGGGGATACTCCTCTGGAGAGGAAAGTGAAGAGACGGAATCCGACAATTCACACCCCCCAAGCTCTATCAACGGTGAAATAGACTATGGCTCATACCCTCCATCTCCAATTGCAGGCTCACACCTCCCTATCTTCTCCCCTGATCCAATTTTCGGCGATGAGGTGCGCATAGACATAGATATGCCTCACGAGCCGCTAAACCCTCCACCCCCGGGACCGCCAAGCAGGCAAACGATCTTCATAGCAGAGGAGGATAATACTATCCGTTTCGTTGGCTATGAGGTTATCATTTGGCGGCAATGGCTCTGGCGAGTGTGCTGTGTTGTCACCTTCGGTGTCGTGGGCCTCTTGGGTCAATGGTTCCCGCGTATATGGTTACGGTGCATTGTGCAAGAGAAGGCTTTCAGAGACCTCAAGCATGGTTTTGTCGTTGTCGAGGTGCGCAATGCCATAAGCATCTCATAGAAATTTGAAGTCATTTGCCTTCAGTCTGCACACAGAGACATCACACTATTCCCCGTCAAGCGGCTAGCATATCCGTACGAGAGATCAACGGTTTTTCATATATCTCCCACAGAGGCAAATGGACGACGCCCACCGTTGTTACCACATAAAACAAACGGCGAGACGCAAGAGATTCTTGAGGACCTACATGTCGTCGACTACAGATATTTGCGTTTCGCACTTGACACCCAGAGTGGATTGTTCAGTATGATAAGGTAGGCTGATATGTTTGCGCTTTCCTTTTTGCTGAGCGTCAACAGGGACTGGCGTGATCCGACATGGACAGGTCTGCGGTCCATTCAGAATGGGCTTTCGCAACCTGTTAGGCATCAACGTCTATTACTATTTGGGCCGAACATGGTCGACATCGAGGGAAAATCGACGATATCGCTCCTGGTTGACGAGGTATGTCCAAGGCCAACGAACCAGTACTTCTGTTCACCATAGTGTAGGTTATCCATCCGTTCTATGTGTTTCAAATAGCCAGCATCATCTTGTGGTCGCTCGACGACTACTATTACTATGCGTTCTGCATTGCCTTGATATCTACGTTGAGTGTGATGACTACGCTCATGGACACAAAGAAGGTGAGGAACAGATGCCTGGGTATGTCAGGAAAGTTCCTGACGTACTCCTAGACTATCAAGCGTATGCGGGAGATGTCACGTTTCTCCTGTGGCGTTATGATTTATACAGATGGTGGATGTATGCAGCATTTTCTTTCGATCTGTACTCCCGTTCACGATCCTATAGGGGTTGAGCGTGATTCCACTGATCTCGTACCAGGAGATATCGTGAACCTCACTGAATTACATGCACATCTGTTCCCCGCAGACATGCTCCTTCTTTCTGGTGATGCAATTGTGAACGAAAGCATGCTGACTGGCGAGAGTGTCCCTGTTTCGAAGAATCCAGCTAAGGACGATGATATCGCTCGTTGGCGGGATCTCAAGGACGTCCAGGGTGAGCTCGCCAAGAGCTTTGTATACGCAGGGACCAGGGTGGTTCGCATCCGTGGTGCTCTGGCGGCTGATGGGACGACAGCACAACCGTCCCTTGGGCTAGTTGTTAGAACAGGTAAGTCTTCCTGCAGTCGACGGGGTGCATGCATTCATAAATAATAGGGTTCAACACTACCAAGGGCGCACTTGTCAGGTCTATGTTGTTCCCGAAACCGATAGGATTCAAGTTTTACCGTGATTCCATCCGTTTCATTATTGTTCTGGCAGGTATTGCCGCCCTTGGCTTTTGTGCCAGCGCTGTGCAGTTTGTCCGGTTAGGAGTATGTGTTAGGTTGTACCCATGCAAAACTTGCTCACTTGGATGCAGATTAAATGGCCGACTATTGTGGTTCGCGCTCTCGACTTGCTCACGGTCGTGGTTCCACCCGCCCTTCCTGCGACCCTCTCGATTGGCACTAATTTTGCCATCGGACGTCTTCGCAAACTCGGAATCTTTTGCATCTCGCCTACTCGTGTCAATATTGGAGGTAAAGTAAATGTATGCTGTTTCGACAAAACAGGAACACTCACCGAGGATGGACTGGACATCCTCGGTGTACGCCCCCTTGACCGCAATGTCCACCGCTTTGGTGAGCTTATCGACAATGTCCACGATCTATCGTCCGCATCGGACCGCACAAACTTCCTCCATGCGCTTGCGACGTGCCATTCCTTGAAGATGGTAGACGGCGAGATAATTGGTGATCCACTGGATGTCAAAATGTTTGAGTTTACCAAGTGGACTCTTGAGGAGGGAACGATCGCAAAGACCGGCATTATTAAAGGAAGAAGTGGCAACGAACGGCCAGCTGCGCTTGTGCAGACCGTTGTGCGACCACCTGGGAGTGCCCAGTTTCGTCTTGAAGATGCTCTCAAGACGGGGACTAAGGTGCGCCATGCCATAAAGTGATGCACAGTGTTCTGATTGTTACATTTCAGCATGCCCATTTCCTTGAACTTGGTGTGATCCGTACTTTTGAGTTCGTCTCAAGTCTGCGGCGGATGAGCGTGGTGGTCAAGCGGCTCAAGAGCAACGGTATGGAGATCTACGTTAAAGGAGCTCCAGAGGTCATGGTAGATATTTGCGAGAAAGACTCTTGTTAGCCTCCAACTTCCCTGAAATTCCTGAAGCTGATTACTTTGCAGTTCCACAGGATTATGATGACTTGTTATCGTATTATACAAGGCGTGGGTATCGTGTCATTGCAATCGCGGGCAAGAATATCGAAGGTTTATCATGGCTGAAGGCTCAGAAGATGAAGCGGTTGGATTCCAGTTTTTTTCTTGTCTCCTGGTTACTAATGATTTCTGTACAGGGAGCAAGCGGAGTCGAATCTTCGTTTCCTCGGGTTAATCATTTTCGAGAACAAGCTGAAGCCAGGGACGACTCCTGCTATTCAGACACTCCGAGCAGCTCATCTGGCATGTAGGATGATTACTGGAGACAACCCATTGACTGCTGTTAGTGTTGCGCGAGAGTGTAGTCTGGTAAGCCAGGCTGCACACGTCTTCACTCCTGTATTCGTCCAGGGTAAGCAGCCAGTGTCGTCAAGTTTCTTTTCTTATGAGACTCCTTATAATCTCAGGAAACGCTACTACACCCATGTCGATACTCGAGTGGTCTTCCTTGGATGACCCCTCTTGGAAATTGGACGACTACAGCCTCAAACCATCGCCTCCACCCCCACACCTTACCGTTTCAGAAACTGAGGTTGACTATCAGGATTATGCCCTAGTTGTGACAGGTGATGTATTCCGATGGATGATCAACTATGGTCCTCTTGAAACTGTGCAGCGGGTGAGGAGTCGTTCAGCCGATTCAAGTGCAGTTTATGAACTGATTTCCCCCCCAGATGCTTGTTAAGACCCAGATCTTTGCTCGAATGTCGCCCGATGAAAAGAATGAAGTTGTCGAACGACTGCAAACCCTGGGTTACACCGTGCTGATGTGTGGAGACGGCGCGAATGATTGCGCAGCACTGAAGGCCGCAGATGTTGGCATTTCGCTGTCTGAAGCAGAGGCGTCTGTTGCAGCACCCTTCACCAGCAAAACGCCCGACATCAGTTGTGTCATCGAAGTCATCAAAGAGGGAAGGGCTGCGTTGGTCACCAGCTTTTCGTGTTTCAAATACATGTAGGTCCCCTTTCTTAGCTTCTGCGGACTTACTGATATCTGTCAAGGGCGCTATACTCCATGATCCAGTTCACAACGGTCACTCTGCTTTACTCTTTTGCATCGTCACTAGGAGATTTCCAGGTATTTCCCCCCGGGAAACCACTTTACTGCCACTGAACGCATTTACAGTTCCTGTATATTGACCTCTTCATTATCATCCCGATTGCCGTCTCTAGTGAGTCGGGTATAGTTTTACTTAGGAAGGTCTAATAGGAACCAGTGGGACGGACTCTCCCGTATCCGCGGATATATCCCAAGCGTCCCACAGCTAGCCTGGTATCAAAGAAGGTCCTTGCCAGTCTGTTCGGACAAATAATAATCACAGGCAGTGTTCAATTCTGGACGTTCTTCTGGGTCAGGAAACAGGACTGGTCAGTAATGTGTCTTGTTTCGCTGCCGAAGGGAACTTACGGGTTGATTTACGATAAGGTATCTTCCACCTGATTCCGACCCTTATGGCAACGGTGCCCACCTCAAAGCTAGCAACTTTGAAAACTCTGCACTGTTTTTAATATCTTGTTTCCAGTACATTCTTGTCGCAGCGGTATTTAGTATTGGTCCTCCTTACCGCCAGCCGATGTGGACAAACGGTCTGTGCTTTACCGTGACAATTACTACCGAACGTGTCCTGATGTATGATGCGATTACGCAGGGTGGTTGATGGCATCAGTCGCTGGTTTGTCTCTTTTTAGCTTGCTAGTGCTATTACAGCCTCCTAAGGCTATCCGGCTGATTCTCGAGCTGATGGTACTCCCATTCTCTGGTAGAGCATGGCTAGCAGTATTTGCGCTCATCAATGTTCTTGCTTCACTTGCTTTCGAGCGGTGGGGGGCCCAATTCATTTCACAGGTGATTGGTGTTTTGATGAACCTGCGGTTGGAGAATAGAAGGTATCGAGAGGGGAAGGCGTACAAGGCTGTGGAGGGCGGTATGCGATAATGTTGAGTATTGCTATAGATATATCAATCGCGCCCGGAGATATCATTACTTAGAACACTAGACTGTTGCCAATGAAACGTAGATAGCACCGCACCGCAGCACATGACCTGAATTTCCTTTTTAGGTAGAGGAAGAAAAGCCATTTGAAGGGCGAACTTGGAGTTTCATTGTTGACCAAGGCGCTGGGTGTCACATACTTATCTTCTCTTCCTCACCATCTTCCTGGATTCTCCGAGCTGGTCTCTTCATTCCTTTAATTTCTTCAGTAATCATGTTTTCAAATCTTGCTCTCGCTTTCTACCTCGCCTTCTTTTCGCTGAGCTTTACGAGTGCACTTCCATATGCTGAAGGCCCCGCTGTCGCCCATCGCCAAGTAGCATCTTCTGTTCTTGCTGCTGCTTTGACTTCTCCCACTTCAGTCACTACAACAAGCACCATCCAAACGTGAGTCAGTGCCAAGTTTACAGCTATCGTAATGCTGATCTTCCCAGTGCAAATGGTCCAATGAATGAGACTTGTGTCCTCACATTCACCCCCGTTGGCGACCAAATCCAGGAGGTCCAGAATTGCACCATGGTGATGGGCGGGAGTCAGGTATCTAGCACGATTATCACCCCATCATCCACAATGAACAGCTCTTCACCTGTGAGTCAACTTTTCGCTGTCTGCTATCATAGACGACGATAGCACACTTCATGGCCGGAGTATTGACGAATTTCGTTCTCAGGCGGACAGTGTTGCGTCGGCGACCGCCGTTGTTCAAGCAGCATTCGTTATACCTGGGAGGTCAATGCTGGTGCTACCGGTGGGAATCAGTGTGTTTGGAGGCATCACGGGCATCACAATCTTTATCGTAGTCTTGGTTACTCTCGAGCGCGTTCGTTACCGCAAGGTGGGTTTCCTGTACACTATGTGCCACCATTTACCGACTAGTCGTCCTGCAGGTATTCAGGCAACGTAGACTGGCCGAACAAGGTGCTATGATAGGTTCCGGGGGCAGTTTTCTTGACAAAGTCTAAAGTAGCCCGGATTTTGACCATGTGTTGGTCATTTGTAGTTATTAGGTCCATTATCCAGCTACGCTTTCAAGGTCATGGCTCGATGCCAGACACTGTCGGCGCTCTTGTGGTACATCATCTGCAATCCCTGGCGGGAATGCTGGTCGCGCGTGATCTAATCACTGTATTCCTTCTACTAAGGTTGTCTCTCAGTTTGCGTCTGATCAAGGCGGAACGTAAAGCAGTGAGCCGCGCCGTTCGTCGATAGTCTTTACAGTAAGGCAGTGTAGATAACCTAATACAAAAGGAACAAATGAGAAGACTACATAAGTAGATAAGTGTACATCACGTGTTCGGACGAGAGAAGAGTCAAGTCTTCAGGTCGTCTCGTAGCTAACGGCAGTTGTGTATGCTGACTACATAGGAGATGTCCTATTCAGCCCAAATAGCATTTACCAGTGGACTTCAGCAGGAATGAAGTTAGTCGGATATCGATGACGGAAGGAATGCGATTCTTGTAGTGTGACGGGATGGATATCAATAACTCTATAGGCTATGGTTCCTTGGCGGAGGGAACATTCACTTGTCGTGATTGTCATTTTAATCGGTAACTGGTGCAAAACGATGGTATTTGTGAGTGATAAAGCGTATGTACATTAGATGTGGATAAAATAGCAACGAGCAAGCATACGTATGAACATTGTGAGGTAGGTATCTACGATGATGGACCAGGCATCACCGTGAAAGAGGTGACTCATTGCCCAGTACTCTAAGTAGCTGGAAACCTGCAGCGAACATCTGGGCGTTGCCTTATATGTGTTCACTCATTTCCAATCGACCGGACGGAGGCGCCCGAAAATGGGTAAGGATAATTCTCGTACTCCATCTTCATCCGAAGAACTTTCTATGTCTGCATGTCTTGACTGTCTCGCTCGTTGTAGCGTGTAGCTAAGACTGAGAGAAGGAGTCCCCTGGAGTGAGCTTCGCAATGATTTATGGTGGGTGGATGAATGGTTTTCGGAGTGCCGTTTTCTCTTTTGTGAGCGATAATCACATTGTGACAATGGATCGAGCCACGGTTCGCATGTGGCACCAGAATGAATTGGCCGCCAAGAACCCTGCGTTCGAGAGGGTGATGGAGCAGTGTTGGAGTCAGAGCTAGACGCTGATAGCAGTTCGCGGAGAACCCAGGAAGGGAGTGATAGTTGACCTTTTGTGGGAGGCTGAGCATGAGATCAGCGCCTCTCGGCATATCAATCTGTCAAACATCACACATACCGCCTCAACTACAACTTCAAGAGTGCACTCTTTGCTAACGCCAAGATTGCACGGTTCTGCTTCGAGGATATTGTCAGCGCCCACGCGCATGAAGAACTGGTGACATTGTCCGTGAAGCGTGTACACCCTCGCAGGACCTGTGAAACAAGTTCATAACATAGAATCGCCAACATGCAGTGTAGCTTACCGTCTATCCGCGACGGCCCAGCTTGCAATTGTTCACATATCTCTTTTGCATTTGCCCAAAGACAGCCATCTGGGTCTTCCACCAGACGAATTTGTACTTGAACCTCTGTGAGCTGGTGATCAAGGACTCCATTTCTAACATCCTCTATGAGGATGGTCAACATCCGAAGGGGGCGCATCGGCACTGCAGAGGCTGGAGGTACCGCAGATTGTTCCTGCGATCCTATAGAATTCTCATAGTCACGGCGAGAGTGTGGAGGTTGCACTCCTTGGTGATGCGCCGTCAAAGGAGGTTGGTTTTGAATTTGGAGGCTTAGAACTGACGCCCGAGCTGAAGAACCACTGCGTTGTCCAGTCGACTGCTTACTCCGCTTATTCTTGGTATTCGTGGCAGGTGCGCCAACCTGCGCTGGTGCACGGCTGCGATCTGGCTCCGCAGCGATGTTATTGCATGTCACCTGTGTTGCATTAGACGCAGTGTGTGGGGTAGATACGATCGTGTATGATGCAGCTGGGGAAGGAGCTTCCGCAGCCGGTGATGCAGCATCGGCAACTGAAGGCTTAGACTTTGTAGCGCTGGCACCACGATAGTAACGATATATTGAAGAGTAGGGCCCTGGGCGATGTAGTATAGGTTGTGTTGAAGGTGCTGGTGTGGATGCTTGGGTGGGCTCTGCGATGATACTGAATTTGTTTGTCAGAGCGTGGTACACCGGTTCGGTTTTCTTTCTCTTTTGCGTAATGTACCCAGGAACAAATCGAATTGGCATCGGGTATGAGGGCAAGACAGCTTGAGGGTTGATGGTCGCTGTGGAAAGTACAGACGGCTGCCATGATGATATCAATGGAGCTGGGGTGTCATCTCGGGAAGGTATATCAACGACTGTTACGTGGTCTCCGTCGTCGAAGTTGGGAGTAAAAGACTGCTTCTGCCGTCTCTGCGAGATTGGTCAGGAGATGTGAGTCAACTGTGAATCAAGTGGAAGAAAAAAAGGCAAAACACAGAAGAACACGGAGAGCAAGAGAAAAGATGTTACTTACAGCAACGGGTGAAAACTCTCTGCTGCTCCTACTCATTTGGTTGGTTGGTATCCAAATGATATTCACCAGAAGAATTTTGACACTCACGATGATGATGCAGTACGCCTACTGTATCCCATCCGTGCATTGTTGTTGCTGGCCATTCGTGGTAGGAATGCTCCGAGGAGTTCTTGATACTGGTGAAGGAAAAGACTGGAGAGCAACTAGAGAGTGGTGTCTTCTTAACATGTTATACCGACGCGGTTACGTGCAAGTTATGAATGCGCTAGCCAGATAAGGACAGACCCAAAATTGGGAACCCCCTAACGTCTTGAAATTTCTGGAAACCAATTATTTCCCACGCTCGATGCAGTCACACATCATGTGATCATGCAGAAAGTGTCATCAGGTATTATCCCACATAACATGGTCACCCATATACAATATGGTCACACAAAGAAAGAGCCTCCTGCATGATGTGGTCACGCAGAAAAGGTATCAGCCCAGAGAGGGCATGGGGAACCCCCTAACGTCTTGAAATTTCTGGAAACCAATTATTTCCCACACTCGGTGCAGTCACACATCATGTGACCATGCAGAAGAGTGTCATCAGGTATTATCCCACACAATATGGTCGCACAAAGAAAGAGCCTCCTGCATGATGTGGTTACGCAGAAAAGGTATCAGCCCATACAAAACACTTGCGCAGAAACGGCATAATACGGTCATGCAGAAAACGGTGCAAGCCTACATCACGTGTTCATGCACAAGAGGTATCAACCCACGCAATGATCATGCAGACACCGTCGGACGTGAGCAAATCCCTCGCATTGACGAGGTACTGGCAACATGGCACAAAAGGTGTGCAAAGACACGTGAAAGAAGCATTGGCCTGGCATAAAAGAGGTGCCAGCTTTGATTATGGGTGACACAGGTCAAAAGGTATGAAGGAGCTAATTCAACACGAAGGGGTTTGCCAGAGTGTATGTGGCACACAGAGTAAGACCTGAACCAAGCGCAGGGAATTGCGCTAACGTGAAGGGAGGTAACACAGATCCATGGAGAAGAATGCCATCACAAAAGCAGACAAACCGACGTGTGAACGGTGCTCACCAAATCAACGAAACATAGAAGCGTTGACGTGGTGTAAAAGGATATCGGACCAGAACACCATAAGACGCATCAGAGACAAGAACGATGAATGCATATTTGCATGTTAACAAGAGCCATCATCATGGAAAACGGATTGTCAGTGGTGACAAGTTCCAGATACCACAGCCACGGCGACAAAGAAGTGCGGAATGTCAAAGATAGAGTGTAGAGAGTGCCCGCTGGGAAAACCGGTAACACATAATAATAAAACAGTGTGGTGCGCACTGCGCAGGAAGTGACGCGAAGTAGAAAGAAAGAAAGTCAAAGTAAACATGAATGCAAAGGGATGTGCTCTAAAGCGTGAGAGAGCCCGACGCATACACGCGCGTAAAAGAGTACGAAACAAGTGCAGAAGGTGTGCGAGGAGCACCAAGTGGCGCTAACGCCAAAATGTGCTCTGAGGAAAGTAAAAGAGGGTGAACGGAGCGTACATATACTCACCAGACTAACTGAATCATGGCCCATCTCGCTGATGATAATCGGTGATCGATTTCATACACACCTGACTGTATCTTTCCTGTCGAACGCATCGAACATGTGTGCGTGTGTGCCGCCTGACCATGACGGGCTCGTATCCGAGACGTTGATGCCCATATGCATTGTATGATTGCCGTAATACCGCGCGCATGAAATCAGAATTTGACGTGGTGAGTTGATGGACGCTCACGACGAGATGAAGAAGTCGAATTCTCAAATTGAAGATGATGGCGAGTGATGATGCATTGATGAAGCATCGGATGAAGCTCAAATCAGTGGTTAGTAAGCACTTATTCAAAGTTTGAGCGCCAATTCAATCTTGATTCAAGAGTCAGCGCCCTCACTGGTCACTAGTGACTGGCATATTCTGCAAACTAGCTTGTCCGATAGATATTGCAGGCTACCACGTCAGAAAGGTTGATTCGCTTGATCTAATGACTATCTTCGTTGCGGATTCAAGACTTTCTCGTGGTGTACATAATATGGATGCTAGCTACGAGGAGAAGACTTGGCTCTTCTCTCACTGCCCGAGCACCAACTAGTATGAACTATGGAGTGATACACAATTACCTACTGCTGGACCGCCTTGAACAGATCACTGACGAAGGAAGTTGGCTACTGGACGTCGAGAAATAACTGCGACGTGGCCTGAGGTGGCTCAGTGCTCACTGCTGCCAGCCTGAGTATGACATGTCCATTCCACCTTGCGTCTGCGAATGGCGAAGAAATATGCTTCCTTTGGTGCTACGGGACAGGTTAGCGAGATCTTGGCACGCTGCCAGGTGGGGAAGGGCCGCACCAAACCATTACTCTGACGCTTCGGTGGAAGGAATGTTCACACCATACCAATCCTTTTCACCAGTAGCCGGCGAAAAACGACAGCATAGCGTTGATTAAGCGTATCTACATTACACGCGGAATAAAGTAGCGAGGTGCCGCATACGGGCGAGCATTGTGAGTTAGATGGGCCAGACATCAATGTGAAGTGACCCTGTGCCCCGGTACTCTAGGAGATGAAACCAGCGAACATCTGAGCGCTGCCCTACATGTGTTTACTCATTTCCCACTCGTCATCAACGTCGTGCAGTAGTTCAACGAACCGTCTCCAAGTTTTCTCCGTAGGAGGATCCGTGTTGTCGAGCTCCTTGATAACGGACGGGTACTGATACCTTCGTCCAGGTTTCCCATAATAGCTAACAAATTTGAGAACAGTCCGACACTCTTCTCCCCATGAGGGAGGGACGTTCAAGACACGCCAAATATGTCGCTAAGCAAAAGAAGGTATTAATGCCGCGCTCGAGAACGGACTGCAGGCTTACTCTCTCAACCCAGCAGTTGGGCGCGCCATCCCAGTGTGGCGGCGTTTGCCTGTCTTTGCATTCCTTGGCTTTTCTCTCGATAAAATCATAGCACCATAGCATATCGGATATGCGCTTTGGGCCTCCGCGAGATATGATTGACATGCATCGAGGCCATCCCTCGTCACTTTCAATATCCGATCGAATGAACTTAGCGACTGCATCGTCCCTCTCATCTACCGTATCTGCAAGACGCCCGGGAATGGGTGGAGATAATTCTCGTACTCCATCTTCATCAGAGGAAGAAGAACTTTCTTGGCCTGCATGTCCTGACTGTCTCGCTCGATTTGGTGTGTGACTAGGAGAAGGACTCTCCTGGAGTGGGCTGCGAAATACTTCATGGTGAACGAATGAATGGTTTTTGGAGTGTCGTTTTCTCTTTTGTGAGCGATGATCACTTTGTGACAATGGATCGAGACACGGTTCGCGTACGGCATCTGAATGCATCGCCTGCTTAGAGCTCTGCTGTTGAGATGTTGATGGGGTCATATCGGAGTCAGAACTAGACGCTGGCTGCAAATCGCGAGGAATCCTGGGAGGGAGTGGAATTTGACCTTTTGGGGGAGGCTGAGGATGAGATCAGCGCCTCTCAGATATCAATCTGTCAAATACCACACATACCGCCTCAACTACAACTTCAAGCGTGCGCTCTTTGCTAACGCCAAGATTGCACGGTTCCGCTTCAAGGACATTGTCAGCGTCCACACGCATGAAGAACTGGCGATATTTTCCGCGAAGCGTGTATACCCTCGCAGGACCTGTGAAACAGGTTCATGACATAGAATCGCCAACCGGCAGCGTAGCTTACCGTCTATCCGCGACGGCCCAGCTTGCAATTTTTCGCATATCTCTTTTGCATTTGCCCAAAGACCGCCATCTGGGTCTTCCCCTGGACGAAGATGTACTTGGACCTCCGCGAGCTGGTGATCAGGTACTCCACTTCTAACATCCTCTATGAGGATCGTCAACATCCGAAGGGGGCGCATTGGCACTGTAGGTACCGTGGTTCGTTCATACGAGCCTATAGTGTTCTCATAGTCACGGCGATAGTGTGGAGGTTGCACTCCTTGGTGATGCGCCGTGAAAGATTGTTGTTGTTGAAGTTGGGGGCTTGGAGCTGATGCCTGAGCTGAAGAACCACTACATTGTCCAGTCGACTTCTTGCTCCGCTTATTCTTGGCACTCGTGGCAGGTGCGCCAACCTGCCCTGGTGCACGGCTGCGACTTGGCCCCGTAGCAGTGTTATTATATGTCCCCGGTGTCGCATTATACGAACTACGTGGGGTGGGCACTAGGGTAGATGATGCAGATGGGGAATAAGCTTCCGCTGCCGGTGACGCAGCAGCGGCGACGGAAGGGTTAGACATGGTAGCGCTGGGGGAAGGTGCAGCACTGGTGACACGATACATCGAAGAGTAAGGCCCTGAGCCAGCATATAGCGCAGGCTGCGTTGGAGGTTCTGGTGTGGATGCTTGAATTGGATCTGCGACGAGTCTAAATCGGCTTGTCTGAGCAGAGTACTCTGGCTTGGCTCTCTTTCTCTTTTTCTTGGGCGGTGCTTGCCCAGGAAGAAATTGGATTGCATTCGGGTTTGTGGGTAAGACAGCTTGGTAAGTGTTGACGGTCGTTGTGGGAAGCACAGATGGCTGCCATGAGAATCCGACTGCTTGGCGTATCAATGGAACTGGGGTGCCATCTCGGGGAGGCGCGCCCGTATCATCTTGGACTGGTGCGGGGACTACATGGTCTCCATCGTCGGAGTTGGGAGAAAAAGACCGTTTCTGCCGTCTCTGCGAAATTGAACAGGATATGTGAGACAACTATGCTGATGAGAGTGAAGTGGAAAATAGAAAGAAGGAAAACACAAGTCATCGCGAAAAGGAAGAGAAAGATGCTACTTACAGCCGCAGGTGAAGACTCTCTACTGCTCCTAACCTCATTTGGTTGTTTGGCGTTCGAATAATATCACCAGATGAATTTTGACACTCACGATGATGACGCAGAACGCCTACCGTATCCTATCCGTGCATCGTTGTCGCTGACCATTCGCGATAGGGATGCTCTGAGGAGTTCTCGTACTGGTGAAGGAGAAGTCAAGGGTAGAAATACTGAAGACTGGGAGGTAATATGTGGGTGATCACCTCGCTGTCTGCCTGCTGTCAATGTGTGGGTCCCGGAACTAAGATGATCAGCTGGAAATGGCTTTGTGTTTACGCTTCTTGAGCGAATCCGTGGAAAAAATAATTCTTTCGCCCACTTAACACAGCGACGCTAGTCTCCCCTGAGCAGAATCAGCAGATAGTAGATGAACGAACCAAGTTATGTCTTGTTAACGTGTTACCCAACGCCTACAGAAACAAACGGTCACGTGTATAACTCAACGCGCTAGATGAGGAAGGTCCCACATATGGGAACCCCCTGACGGATCATCCCTGAACTAAACCCCTTCTGCACTAGTACTCCCACTCTCGATGCTGTTGGCTTTCGGAACAGTATACATAAGGGTGTTTGTTCGTTGACGTACTATACATTATATTCGAAAATGATTTACGAACAAGGTGACATTCCACGGACATAATCAGGACTCGGATATCATCCAGTTACCGAAACCGGCCAAGATGGAGAGGTATTTAGTAAGGCTCAAGGGTATTGTGAAGGTCCATATATCTTTTTTGCGTTTAAACTAAAGATGGCGTCGATCGCCTCTTGTTCCACTGCAAGCTCTGCAAATGACTCCCGCACAAGTGCATACCAGTCCGCAGGGTTAGGAAGCGATGACGTAGAAAAGGAAGGCGAAGTGCCGAAGATAATGCGTTCATATCCAAACGCTTCTAGCACAGGACCAACTACAGGGGTATCGGTTAGGGATGTTTGAGAATACTTACGCGAGAACTTACTGAACATCTTGAGTTTTCGCTTCCACTCACGATGTTGATCCATTTCTGAAGTTGGATCTCCCGCACCTGGTACGGCTTGATTCCACATAGGGGGCGTGAACTTCACGTAGAGATTCGGAAATAATGACAGGGTTGCGGAATGTCCTTGATAATTGCGGTACGATGGATGAGCGAGGAGCTTGACGATCGGCAGACTCAGATCATGAGGTGGCGGTAATATGTTGGCTGAAAGTCGGTCAGTTCCATACACTTACGTCAAAAAGTCAAGTGAAACACTCACAAAGGACGATTGGAACCTTTTTGTCTGCAGGGAGATCTGCTGTGGCCTTGGTGAGAAGGTCTTCAAATGTTTCATACTTTGAAACGTCGGACATGATATCACATTGAACATCGATATCGATAAGACGGCTGTTCGAGAACGCCCATTTTAAAGTCTCGATGGCCCGAGATCTAGCTTCCGGTTGCTCATGCGCAGCGGTGTATGAGGTGTAACGGGATTGGAGAATACCAGATAACTCTGACTGAACTGAATGATCCGATGGGACAGGACCGCTCAGCTCGAAAGGAGCTGCCACAGAAAATACCCGAACTTTTTGTGCAAGTGAAGACTGTAACCTGAGTCCCGTAACCAGTATGAGGAGATGTCAAATCCTTTGAGATGAGAAGCTTACCCTTCTGGCACGACAAGGTCTTTCAACAGCAAAACAGCGCCTGTTACCTCAGTGCCAGCCAGATCAACACCAGCGCTTTCGAGTGCCTCATACCGCATATGAGCATCGATGACCTCGCCTGGAAAGAGCGCACTTGGAGTTGGAGGCAGGGGGAACATGTCTGAAGTCCCCGTGCTTGGTGGGCTGAACGCAGACAGAGGTAAACTCGGGAGGTTCTTCGGCCCCTTGCGACGCCCACTCGTCAATCCAGGCGAGGGAAGGGGATTTAAGCTCATGATGAATACTATGTGGCGAAAAAGGAAGGAAATGAGGGAAAGGTTAAATGTGTAACGGACAGAAACGGGGCTTGGCTTTATGTCAAAGAGTCAACTCTCTAACCACCGATTGCAACGATCAAAGAGGGCAAGTTGGGTCAGTGCATGATCTATTTGGTTGTGATAGATCAATTATACAATGATTAGATCTTATTCCCACGGATCCACGGCAACAAAAGACACCAATCATTCAATCCACGCACTGCCTTTTACTGCCTCACAGCGATCGAACGCCGTGGTCTAAGTTACCAGACATATGTAATAATACATACGAGAATGCGCTGCAGCAAAAGTCGCAGCATACAGTAGGCACGAAGAGCATTACGCTGGCAGGAAGCATTCTGTAATAATAATAGTTATAAAGGTGAGTAGTCCATTAACGTCTAATCCCAAAGTCGGCGTGAATAATCATGAAGCTTCACCGGGTGGCATCCACAGCATCACGGTATAGTGGACGTTTCAGCCACACAGGTCCGAGTACGGGTGGCGATGAAGTCCGCTTCATGTGTTCGGTCCATTTTTGCGCCTGTTTTTGTGCCTTACCGAAATGCTTGTCTCAGCGGTGAAATATGAAATATGACAGATTACTCACCGTATAGTCATCATCATCGATTTCTGCAGCACAGAATTCGTCAAAGGCAAGAAGCGCGTGCTTATGTTCTTCCTGTCGGCCTTGTTCTCGCCCATTTTCGAATCCCTCTTTCCGACCAATTTTGCGACCCTGCTTGAATCCCAACTCTCGTCCTTCGCTGATGCCATATTGTCTGCCTTCTTCGAACCCATCCTCCCTACCGTCGTCAAAGCCCTCCGTGTGCCCAGCATTGAACCACTTCTTCGAACCGTACCTCTGACTTTCTTCCATTCCTTCGACCCTAGCCTGTTGCTTGTTCAGCTCCGTTTGATACGTTCTCGCAGTATCCCGTGCTCGTGTTGCGCTTTCATCTGCTTCGTGCTTTTGCCTCTCTAATACGCGGATGTCGGCCTGAAGTTGCTTGACCTCTCTTTCCAAGCTCTCAATGCGCATTTGATGTCGCCTTATTTCTTCGTTAGCACGCGCAGCATCGAGTTCCGCGTAGTGCTTGCCCATCTCAGCGGTACTGACGCGCGTAGTCAGCTCCTGCACTCGACGTTCCGCGAATTCTGCTTTAGATTCGGCCTGGTTTGCTCTGCGCATTTCCTGATCGAGTCTATCGCCCGTCGATCGAAGGATTGATCTGAGGTTATGTGTCTGCTTCTCTTCTTCGGCTAGCACTAGGCCCATGACAGTCGACGCCGAGTAACGGGGCTCACGGTGATGCGAGCTGGATGATCTGCGGCTCCTCTTCCCCGGGTCATCCGCGTGGTCTAGTGCGTTGATAAAGGCAGGGTCTTTCAGTAGTCCTATGAGTGGCGTGGAGGTGGTCGTTGCTGCACGTATCTGTGCTATGACGTCAACCCTATTTCTGGCCGGTGGGGGAGGAGAGGGCAAAGGAGAGGTGACATCGCTATCACGGTCAGAGGTGAGATGCTCGTGAAAACGCGAAGGGGACATCTGCTTGTTGAAGCAACGAGGGACTTGGTATAGCTTTATGTATACGAGGAATGTAGTGTTCCTGCGGCGCACTTTGTATATATGCGCAGCTGCTGTGCTCTTCTGGGCAAACTCGTGGTGTGCTCGTGGTGTAGATGCAATGATTGCGACTACTAGTAGAGGCTAGCTGCCGGTTCGGCGATATGTAACGTAGCAATACAATCTGACGTTCTAAGCGTTGTATTGTTTGCCTGGTAGACGTACCTATAGGCGAAGCCCACTCACATAGACGTTTGACCGTGGAAATATGAGAGCATGCTGCACAGCGCACAGCTTATATTTCTGGAACTGAGGCCTGAGGCCAGGGGACAGACAGCAACATGTGGTGTGTGACGTCGAAGAGACAGAAAAGGAAATTTATTCTCATAGATCTGACATCGATCTGCTGACTTACATTGCATGCCCTGTAAAACCTTTGGTTCCTTCACATCTTCATCTTCATCTTCATCTACCTCTTGCCAGTATTTCTTGGATAAATTCGCAGAATGTCGCTCAAAGCTGTATGTCTGAGATTTTTTGTAAATTTTCTTTTGCGGTTATTGATTTGCTCTGCGTAGATCGTAAAATGTTTGTGCGCAACGTGTTCCGCGTTCCGCATCCTGTTAACTCTAGTGTATGAAATTTAGCCGTCATCTCTGGCGACACCCTCGTTTTGCGTGGACGTCCAGGCCCTCAAGGACAGAGTCCTAAGGAGAGGTGTGCAACTCCGAGCCAATACAATGAGAAACTGACAGATGCTGACACGTTGATACTTCGCAGAATACTACACCTTGCCGATGCTGTGTCTCCAAGAATGGGAAACCAGACTCGGGAAGACGAGGTAACATATAATCACTATGTCCTCTGCTTTTAGCACTGGTTGAACTCGTTTCCAGCCCTGGGCATTTGAGTCTCGTGACTTCCTGCGTGCATTCGCAGTAGGCAAAGAGATTTCATTCACGTCGACGCATAGCCTTCCTTCCAATGACGATGTCACACGGGACTTTGGCACTGCCGAGATCGGTGGTGTAGATGTCGCTTCTGAGATGCTGAGGAACGGCTGGGCCAAAATCAAGGAGTCGAAACGGGACCCTACGGATGATGACATCCAGAAACGTGATATTGAGGCTGAAGCGAAGGCAGCGGGAAAAGGCTTATGGAATTCTCATGGTCCCCAGGTGCGTGTTCCCGGTTATTATGTCCGTCCGTTGCTTCTGCCATGTCTGTAGGCTCGCGCCGTGCACCAAACAATGCCAGCCGAATCGCAAGCATTTGTTTCGGAGTGGAAAGGGAAGTCTCTTGATGGTATGGCTACTTGTTGCGACTAGAGTGCTCGGTTTGATCTATCGCTTCAGCACTCGTGGAACAAGTCCGGGACGGGTCTACTCTCCGACTCCGGCTTTTCATGCCGGATGGTGAACATCAAATGGTCAATATTGCGCTTGCTGGCGTTCGTTGTGCCAGGACATCCTCTAAGCAAGGGGAACCCTCAGAGCCTTGGGCAGAAGAAGTAAGTCCATTAACATATCAGTGTAGTTTTTCTGGAATCACGATTGCAGGCAAAATTCTTCACCGAATCCAGACTACTCCAGCGAGCTGTACGGGTGGTTATACTGTCGTTGCCAACCTCAACGGCAATACCATTCCAAGCTGGTGCCAACAATGCTCCACCACCACCAGCATCGATATTTATTGGCACTGGTAAGTTACTGTTTATGTCTGAGAGTCGCATTAGATAATATCCCCTGTAGTCCTTCATCCCGCTGGCAATGTCGCTGAACACCTCGTCGCCGCCGGCCTCGCCCGCGTTGTCGATTGGCACGCTGGTATGCTAGCTGCAGGAGGGAGTATGGAACGCTTACGTGCCGCTGAGAAGGTTGCAAAAGAAAAGCGAGCATGTCTGTACGCTAATATGGCAATCGCATCTACATCAACGACTGTCAAGTCCAATGGTGCTGCTAATGGAAATACGCGTGTCTTTGACGGAACTGTCACCCGGATATGGAGTGGCGACCAGATATCTGTCATTGACAAGGAGAGTGGCAAGGAGCGCCGGTTGCAGTTCAGCTCAACTAAAGGTCCCAGGTAAGCAGTGTGCCTGGGTCGTCGACTCCTTCTGATGGTTCTCAGACTCTCCGACCCTAAACAAGCTTACTATGCACAAGAAGCTCGCGATTTCCTTCGCAAGAAACTTATTGGCAAGCATGTCAAAGTTACGGTTGATTTCATTCGTCCTCGCGATGGCGAATATGAGGAGCGTGAATGTGCAACAGTCCGATACGGAAACCAAAACTCGTAAGCAAGCTATCTATATGTATTAAAGCTCTCTGACATTTTCATTACAGCAACGTTGCAGAACAGTTGGTGGAAAAGGGTCTTGCATCCGTTGTTCGCCATCGCCGTGATGACGAAGACCGTTCTCCTGACTATGACAAATTGATGGCTGCCGAACAAGCGTAAGATAGCGGCACCCATTTGTTCCTAATAATATTGACACTCGAACTTAGCGCCGTTACAGAGACTCGTGGTATTCACTCAGGCAAAGAACAGCCGGCCCCTAAACCTCCTGTTAACATTTCTGAGGTGTGTTATATCTTTTCATAAGTATTCTTTGCAGACCTAGATTCCTCTTGTAGTCTGGTGCACGTGCCACTACTTTCGTCAATGGCTTTAAGAGGCAAGGGAAGGTATCCGCTGTCGTTGACTATGTTGCGTCGGGTTCTCGCTTCAAGTGCGGTTTATGATCATTTTCTGATGAACGACTCTAAAATGTTACGTTCATAAGGTTATTCCTCCCAAAAGAGAACCAGACGCTCACCTTGGTTCTCAATGGTACGACTGACAAATAATAATTTCCGAGTTATGCCTCATTACTTCTTAGGTATTCGAGCGCCCCGAACAGCACGCAATCCTTCCGAAAAGAGCGAACCATTTGGTCAAGAAGCTGCAGACTTCGCAACTCGCCGGTACATGCAACGCGATGTGGAATTCGAAGTGGATACCGTCGACAAATCTGGCGGCTTCATCGGAACTTTGTGGTTGAAGAGCGAAAATGCGGCAATTGTGCTGGTCAAGGAGGGCCTTGCATCGGTACATTCCTTTTCCGCCGATGGCTTGTCCTGGTCAACACAGCTATACGCAGCCGAAGTAAGCACAGCCTGGGTCCTCGATTTTCAAGCTTCCCTAACGTCATTTTTTTTTTCAAGGCAGAAGCCAAGCAAGCACGACGAAACGTAAGTATCACTTTTGATACACCTCCATTCGATGTCCGATCTTGTTTGTAGTTGTGGGAGGACTACGATGAAGAGGCAGAGAAGGCTGCTGAGGCTCCACCTCCTGAAGATGATGGCGGGCGCTTGAAGTCGGAATATCTGGACGTCATTATCAGTGATGTCCGAACCCAAAACGGCTTCAGCTTCTCGGTGCAAATATTAAACACTGAGGGTAAGCCTCACAGTACTGAGCGGATGAACATGTTTTGACCATTCATATCAGGCATTGCCACATTGGAAAAGCTGATGCGCGACTTTTCTTTACACCATCACTCCGCACAGCCAGCACCGTCAAATTTCGTGCCAAAGGCAGGAGATTTGGTGTCTGCCAAGTTCTCGGATGGGTCATGGTACCGTGCCAAGATTCGTCGTGCATCTGCGGTCAAGAAGGAAGCTGAGGTAACATTCATCGATTATGGGAACCAAGACACTGTCTCGTTCCAAAAGATTCGTCCCCTCGATCCCAAGTTCCGCTCCCTCCCTGGTCAAGCACAAGATGCTCGCCTGAGGTAACCGTACAGTTAGCATCTTCGGTCTCCATTACTCATGGATGGTGTTTTGCGCAGTTTCATCAGGCTTGTATCTGATGAAAGCGAGTACCATGCCGACGCTGTTGACCGCTTCCGTCAACTTTGCGAGGGCCGAAAACTTGTGGCTAATATTGACTCTAAAGAAGGCTCTATGCTGCACTTGCGTCTTATTGATCCCAATGACCCTGTTGCTATGCAAGATCCTTTAGCTTGCATTAATGCTGACCTGGTCCGTGAAGGTCTGGCGTCAATTGACCGCAAGGGTTGCAAGTACCTTGGCGCATACCCACACATTATGAATAAACTGCATATCGCAGTTGCTGAGGCGAAGCGCGATCGTGCTGGGATGTTTGAATTCGGTGATGTCGAGGAGGACGAGTAATCAGCAATACTTACTCAGTCAGTAGCACATAGTACCAGGAAGACTTAGTCAGCAGGAATACGTTCAAAACCAGTCATCACTGGTCATTCATCACTGGACGAGCCTGAGTGTCACGCCGGTGCATGTGCCATGGAGCCTGTCCAACTCAGTGCTAGTGCTTCACTTTCTCAAGTATACGAAGGCCCACAATCACTCACAGGCTCAGCCAGCTTCCAGAGCTATTTGTATTCAGCTGGTTCATATCACCGTCACGCCAAAGGGGCAAATGTCTATCTCGAGAAAGGCCAATCGTTAGTTCATGTCGGCAGCCAATCACCCCGCTTTCAAAGCGTACCAGTAGAAGCTTCCCTCCACTCAGGACCGCTGTCTGGCATTGGGCGATTCATGACCAACTTCCCCGAATTCCTGCTCGAGGATCTTCACCGTTTCCGCCGGCATTTAGGAGGGTTGTATCTTTTCTGGTCTCTCTACTGCTGCGTAAGCGTGTTCTTCTTTTCGTTCAAAATGCATAGCGCCTTGCAAGATGCTGTCGCAGCAGGCCGCCTGCAACCAAACCATGTTTCAAGTACGTCATTAAGTGTATTGTAACCCTCATTTCTAATATTCAGACCTGTTAGATGCGTATCACGTCTCCCCTCTTACAAATATATCGGTTCGCCAGCGAATGTCCATTTCCTTTCCCAATATTCCGTTATCTGGTCATCTAGAGACCTTCACTCTGTCTACCCATTCCTCAGCGAACACTGACTTCACCGCTTGCTTGTGGATTGAGGAAGAAAAGCTGGATACCCTTGCTACACTCACGGCTTGGCCTGGTGAACTGGATTGAGTATTGTGTCCCGGAGCGTGATCACTTACGGTTTCTAGGTCCCATGTCTGTGGTCATCGTGATCTCCGCACAGTCAGGTTCAACGGGCCATCCAGCCACGCTCAAAAGACTTTTGGGACTTATAGACCTCCTTGATACGCATGCCTCATCTGGTCTGTTGCTTCACGTTCTTCAAGTCTCTTCGTCTTCCGGAGGATCCCCCAATGCATATTTGAACTTTGCTCGTCTCTTGGCGCCAACGGATCGAGTTGCCCTATTCCCGGATGGTTTGCCCTCGCACTTATCGAACAACTTGTATAGCTCCATCGTTCGGTCGACGTCCCCGCTGCCTCTCGTACTAGGTAACGATAGCCGTAGGATATATCCGTTCGCCCCGATGTCCCCTGTTGTTCTTCTAAAGGATT
This sequence comes from Rhizopogon vinicolor AM-OR11-026, assembly GCA_001658105.1. Taxonomy (NCBI): domain Eukaryota; kingdom Fungi; phylum Basidiomycota; class Agaricomycetes; order Boletales; family Rhizopogonaceae; genus Rhizopogon; species Rhizopogon vinicolor. The sequence goes on along the minus strand of KV448160.1, from coordinate 55,713 downwards.
ATCCTGCGTGGTGTACCGAACGTTTCTCTCTCTTCCGATCTCGATCACTTGACTGGGAAGACTGTCTCTGGCAACTGTGGTTTGAAAGCGGTGGTGAGGTCAAATCAGTGGCAGTGGATGGCTGGCCAGGAAGAGAGGCTGGAATTCTGAATTCGTCCAATAACTCCGTCATATCTGTACGTTGCACGGCTCGAGCACCTGGATGCCTCGCATGTGTCTCATATACTATTTTAGGCGAAGATAAACCGACGTTGGACCATCAAGTATCGTGAAGAAGCATGCGCTCTCGCCGTGAAAAGATCACAGGCCTTGGAAACAGCCGGTTATGCGGACAAGAAGGCATTCCAATGGCAGAAATTTTGTCATGAGGTAAGGTTTTGCCTCAGAACTGTGGTCGGGGATCGCTAGCTGAAAAGTTTAAGTTTCTGGGTACTGCTACACCGAACGTTACTTGAGATCGATGGACTTAGGAGGGTATTTTGGGTCGCCCAGCCGTAAATAAGATCCCGACTTGCACAGCACAACAGTAAAGTTTCACATACAACTGATGTAGGAATCCTCGTATTCCTTTCTATGTGACATATTTTCCAGTACTCTCAGCTTGTCTTTATAGCAGCACTAGGCAGCGATGTGAACACGTCGCCCAAGATCTAGCCCCAACTTTGCCACAACTCGTTCATGTTTATAAGATGTAATTGAGTTATCAAACTGAGTGTAAAGAGAGGAACCCTCGAGCCTGGGTTTAAAGTCGAACGCCCCTCTTAACTTCGGTCACTCCGTGACTGGCACATCGACTCGCCTTGCAGCACCATATTGGCCCAGGAGCCCCACATAATGATTTGGCGTCTGATGTGTAAAATTATGTCGATGTGTTCAAGTGCGTCTGAAAAGTTAGAAACACGAATATACCTGCAACGTTATCTAACGAATCTTCTTACATACCCCAATGAAGACAGTCGGAAACCTGGCGTTCGATCTTCCGATCTTCCGTGTTGACTGTTTGAACTTCAAGTAGTATTAATGAATCTGCATAGTAAAAAGTGACATTAAATGGCTACAAGGGAAATATCATATAACATTACAGATGGCCTCCAGGGATTGCGGCTTTTGATACAAGACTGGTCTATTTTAGTTTACACACAAGAAGGTCGATCTCCTGCGAACACATCAAACATTTCGGGGCTGAAACCACGGAAGGCAGGGATGGACCTTGCCAAGGTGTTGGAAGAAGTCCCTCGTGGGCTTTGTTATATGCACACCTCCGCTGGTCTCAAACAGCGCTGTCAACTGGGGCACTGTCCGTTTTGGGGTACTCTTCGGGGTATTCCTTCAAGTACCGTGACTTCTGCAACCCTATGGATTCGTCGCGGGTGGTTTCTGGGTCGAGGGTAATCTCCACGTTCAAATGACTTTGTGCAGCGGACGTGGGTGGGGGCTGAGTAGTGAGGTTCGGCATCGGCCGCATCCGAATGGAGCTGGCCATTGTTGAATCAGTGGAGGGGGCACGACGTGTCCAGCCCTTGCCTTCCGAGACACGGAAGATGATGAGGAGTGAGGCAATGACCTAGGGTGCAAGCGTAAACCATAATTTGTCTAAAGCCATATGCGCACACTTACCTGCGCCTGGCCCAGCATTTGCGACAAAGCATCTGCGAGCGGGTTGTGGATAGCGAAGGGGATGAGATAAATGAACGAAAATATTGAGTATACGGCAGCAGACTCGACGACGATGGCTGCGAAACTGGCGTAGATTTCACCATGACCCGTGCCAAGGATTCTAGATATTTTGTGACGGTGATAGAGTAGGCGCAGGACGGTAAGGAGGCTGACGAAGATCGTTGTGGCAAGGACGATGCAGAGATATGGGAAGAGGAATTCCAAGGACATCCAGCCGATGTTTCTTTGTGGCCTCGTCACGATGACAATCCAGAGAAGTCCGACGACTTGAGAAGGATCAGGAGAGATAAAAACGACAGGGTAGGTCTAGCACATACCTACAGTTCCCACGAGTAAAAGGCCTCCAAGTACACAAACGACGGGGTACAGTCTAGTATCTCTGTATACTACCATACACCGCCAGATCTTATGGTGTGGGATTAACATTGAGATGGAGAGGTAACTTGTACACTTACCATCAATATCAATGCGCACCAATCCGTTAACAGGAAACCAATGCCAAATTCAAGTGAAAAGCTTGTCTGAGCGAATGCACTGGGACCTGTACGCGCGAGACAACATAAGTACAGGGTACAGTCTAATTCAGAGTTCGCACATACCTCCAGGAAATAAACGATTTTCGATGAAAGCCTTCTGCGTCTCGTATGCATCAGACACCGCGAGTATAGTAGCCATCACAAAAAGGAAGACGACACAGCAAAGGAAGAGTCTACACTTCTTGTAGCCACTGTTATGTGATCGAATGCGCGGCCAGAGGGAGCGCCAGCACATGGCAAAGAAGACAACCACTATACCATAAAGGAAAGCAGAGAGTATGGCGCCCTGAAGCCATGTAGTCTCAGCGAAGGTAGGCGAGTCAGACATAGCGACACGCGAATTTAAAGATTGAATATGTAGAACCGATGACTGTTTGAAATAGTGCAAAGCAGATGGATTCCATTATCCACCCATGAAGAGACTGGATCCTGGTGTTGTGGAGAAGATTAAGACGAAGATCTGGGGAGAAGTAGTTTATAAGTTACGAGAGAAGTTGATGACCGATCAAGTTTAAGGTTAAACGAACGACGATCGGATTTCATTAAGTACATACGGCCCTAATCCCCGATTTCGGGCCGGTCTGTAAGACCACGTGGCAAAGTCCGCTACTCGCCTCCGACAAATCACAGACGGTGATCATGACGCGCACGATGCCCCCAAATACCATAACCAAAAGAACACCGCTGACAGATTTTGAAAAGAACAGAAATTGAACAGAGCTCCAAGACAGTCTAACGCATTCATAGTCAGTTTGTAGTGATGAATTTCCAATATATTGCAATTTGCAAATGGTGGAGCGATTCCAGCTACCATCTTCAAAATGATCTTCGAAACGATCGAAAGTGGGCACCCCAAACACCAACACCCACTACCTAAAGGTATTGGAAAACCGGAATAACGTTCCGGATCTACTTTACATTTACAAAGTTCAGTTACTCAGTGCTCAGTACTCAGGTGTGGATTAGACGGAATTGCGTGCTAGATCATCACTAGATCTCGTTAGCGTCGAGCCGTCGAGCCTCCGCTTCCTCGTCATCCTCCAGTTCCTCGTCTGGCTCTTGGTATGTAGCCCATATAGCATCCAATTCTGGCCCTTCCACCATGAGCTCCAAAAGCTCCCTTGCAAGGTCTATAGGATCATCAGCGAGAGAGCACAATTTGTATGGAACAATATACCAGCTATTTTCTCCAGCTCTTGTTTGTCCTTCCCTTTCACCCATTCCGGCACATCCGCAAAGCTAAGACGGCTCATGGCAACGATAAAAAGGTGTATAGCACCATTGTATTCGCCGCGTGCATTTTCTAGACGCTCTCGCAATCTGACGTCAGTGTCGGCTCTAAGAATCAAATGGTGCAAGAGGAAGGTGGTTTGGTTCATCCGTTGAATTACCCTAAACAAACAATTTAAGTGATTTTGGCTAACTGAAGGCAGGAAATTTGCCACCTTGAAGCGGCCGGGGGATCGGACTCCAGTGCCTCGTCGCCTTGCCACACGAGCGCCGTCAGATCATACAGATAAGAAGTGATCGAGGGTATCACAGATTGTGATTCAATAATAATCACATGAGCACTTGGATGGGCCATAGAGAGCAGGCCAAAGAATCTCAGGATGTGTTGTTTTATCCCATCAGCCTGTCATGGTATAAGCAGATCACATAAAATGTACAAGACTGTATCTACCTCGTCGTCCGCTCTGCTTGAATCAACCAAGAGAGAACACATCCGCTCGACATGAGGCAGCTTCGTATAGTCTTGCGGTTGCCCCTCAGTGTCAGAAAATGATAAAAGGGATCGAAAAAGGTTGGGACCTAAACGGGAATATTAACGGAACATTTAGTTGTCGTGAAATTGAATCTTTACGGGTTGAGAGCCAATAAAGAATGCGTGTACTATAGAAAAGAAACCACATTGGCCGAGACGGACCAACCAGTGTTGATAGCACAGAACGGCTGCCAGGCACGAATACCAGTCTGTATTACTCGTCAGCCAAGAATGAATAGACAAATTGTCTTCATCACCTATTTTCCAGATCACTTGGAGTAATCAAGCAAAGCGCTTCCAGCAGGGCGAGGGACTCCTTGGCAAGTACACCTAGATCTGATTTCTCAGTTTCGTGATCGTCTAGTTTGCTGACGTGGTCCTGAATAATGGAACATAATACAGCAAGAATTCGGGGAACCCCATCTTCTTCAGCGTCAGTCCCACTAGCTACCAAGAGATATCGGTGCGGCGTTGGGAGAGTGTACACTAGATGAGTTAGCTGACTAAGAAGGGCTGCCAGAGAAGCTGTCTGAGGGGAGATATTCATGTACAGACAAACAATACATATGAAAGACATACATGATCGGAGGCAGTCAGCACAACCGCCATTTCTATTAGAGCCCTACAAATCGTTTGCGCCGCATTTCCCCAATCCAGAGAATCCTCAGATGGTACACGGGCGAGAACGTCAAGTATACGAGAACATGCAGAAGTATACGCGTCTGATTTGGGGCCAGTCGGTAGAGAAACTCCCAACAACGCCTGGAGTGTAGTCATCCTGCAAGTTGGTTCGATGTGCAACAAGACAATTCGATGCAACTATTGATTGTTACATATAGCCGGGGGGACAATGGGTGGCGAAGACTTACATCCATAATCCACTTATGAGGCGCCACCCCTTCAATTTCTTCGTCCACAGGGATCGGTAGCTGTGGATCTTGGGTTCCGTCAACCATTTCGACATCGTCTTGTGGATGGAGATTCGTATCCATGTTAGAGTCGGCCATAAACGTGTCATCTTGTGCCATATCGCCATAGACATCATCCTGGGCCGTTTGGGTTGTTTGCGTGCCACCCACAGGAAGTAATGCTGGAGGAGGGCCACTGTCAAAGTTCACGTTGGACGAACCTCTCTTTCCTATGTCAGGAGCTTTGCCTTTGCCTTTCACGGCATCCGTCACCCGCGACCGCGTAGGGGATGCAGAGGTCTGGAACCCAGATGGCAAGCTTCGGTTTTCAGCCATGGGTTTCCTTGCACGCTCATTCCTTACAATTTCGCCAAAGCGAGGTCGGGTGGGGCTCCCCTGTACGACTCTTGATGGGCCAGCCGCAGTTTCGTTCTGGGTCCACCTTTGCATTTGTGATGGCAAGGGTATAGATGTTGCAGAGGCTGCCACGGGAACTTTCTTTGGGGGCAGAGCCCGAGGAGATTTTCGGGTAGATGTCTCAATCTCATGTTGCTACCAGGAGTCATTCTCAGTATCTGGCTGAACAGGTAAAGGTCGTCCATACCCTGAAAGTAAATTGTGTCTTCAAGCGTTCTGCCTCCTCCCTCATTTCTTTCTGCATCTGTATTTGCCTAGCCTCAGACTCATCTTTGGCCGCCCTGAGCTTCGCTATCTGCGCAGCATGATCTTGAGCTGTCTAGGTAGGTTTTAAGTTATCCTAAAGTGACCATTGCATGGTGAAATACCTTCTCGATGTTTCTCCTTAGATTTGAAACTTCTCCCTCTTTGGCGAGTTTAGAGTCAAGCATATCTTTTAACTCGTCCTGTAACTTCTTCTTTTCTCCGCGAAGCTAGGCATACAGAATGTAACGTTACTACATCCATTACCCATTTAAAGTACAAGGCATCAAACCTCGTTCGTTAGTCTTCGCATATCAGCCAATTGCGTATCAAAGAAGTCGGTATAAGATGGATCCACATTATGAGGTATGGAATCGGATTGGCTCCGCAGAATAGGCTGAACTTCCACTCTTGCAGAGGAAACTCGAGGAGGATGCGTCGTAGCTGACAGACGACGAGACTGGCCGGGCCGTGCTAGGGGTGCGTGAGTGATGAAATTTCCGCCCGCGTGAGTAGTATAACCTAAGGGATTATTAGAAGGTGCGACTGCGGGCCTTGAGACATATGTTGTAGGTGATCTCGTGTTTCCGCCAAGTGCAGCATTGGCAACCGGCGTGATAGGTCCGTGCAGTTCAATCCCGTAGGTGCCATCACGGCGGACAGTGATGTCCGGTAAGTCTTCAATATCGTCAGGAGTGGAGTGACTGAAGACACCTAGATTTGGTGGATGACCTGTGTCTAATTTTCGTCGCTTAGCTGGGCGTTCTGGGTCCCCTGCATTGGGATGAGTGGCACGTTGAAACCTGGACTCCTCTTCGTCAAGAGCAGCCAGCATTTGATCATCTAACACAATGCCATCCGAAAACTCGTCACCGGAGTCGGACATTATGAGCCTCGCTCGGGGACACTTTGAGAGTCGGACGCGTCGTTGAGCTCTTTGTCAAAGCGTTCGCCATTTTTGATCATTTAAGCTTACAAACAAACGCGACACGATCTGAATCACGTGCATAGTTCTTGCACAGTGCCAACGGCGACCATCCACCCTGTCGTGACATAGATGTCTTGGAAAGCCAGCTTTCAGCAGGGTGTCTCTAACTTCAAGAGGGATAACTATCTTGAATCCCTCGCATGCTTCGATGAAGTATGTTCACCAATACATCCTTTGTCAAATTCTTGCTGTACTAATCAAGAGTGAAGGCCATTTCACTCGGCTGTGACACCTTCATCGTCTACGATTCTCGGGCTGCCGTTCATGAGAAACTTGGGAATTACAAAGCCGCTCTGATTGACGCGAAGAAAGTTGTGGATACTGCTCCAGATCGTTGGCAAGGTTATGCTCGCTCAGCACGCCTCTTCCACGCGCTTCAGAAGGACGAGGCAGCATTGAAGATGATTGACCTTGCCCTCGAGCGCATCAAAGCAGATGATACCCATCGGAGCCAGGAACTCGACGCGCTGAAGTACCAAGCAATTGATGCCCTAAATGCTGCCGACGAAAGAAGGCGAGCGCGCATTGCGAAGACAGCATACCACATCGGCAAGTTACCTGTGGAAATTTTAGTGGAAGTCTTTAGTATCGTAGTTGCCGCAGACCATGCACAGATCCTCAAGCTGTCACACATTTGCAAACATTGGCGTGGCATAGCTATTGAGACTCCTTCGCTTTGGAACACACTGGTGGTTTCGAAGAACCGCCCCAAAAGAAAAATACAGTTATGGGTGCAGCGAGCTCACAAGCATATATCGGTCCTCTCTTTCCATCACAACATATTGGAGATAGACTGGTCATCCATCCTCGAAGAACTCATCCCATTGTCTTGGTACAGCCTCCGTTCTCTCACAGTATCTGGACGCTTGTTCTCCCAGATTTACGATTTCCTTCGCCGATTGTCCAAGACAGACGTCATTCCACGTCTCAAACATTTGGATGTCACAGATACAGATTTCACCAAGATTTCGTCGTCCTTTGAAGACTATCACCTAGAGAGTCTGAAAATTTCTGGGTTAACCCCTGCAATGAACGAGCTATGGACTCGGGTGCATCGGCTCAAGACCATGAACATCGAACATGCAGGATGGTTGGATATATCCCCGGCTGTGTTAGCCAATCCGTCATTGGAGAGTCTCATACTCAACAATTTTATTCCACCGCCATCAAATGTCGTCAACGACCGCGTACAACTTCCCAATCTCCTATGTATGAAACTCAACAACATTCCTGCACCGGTCTCTGAGGTCACCCGCTCCTTCGTAGCACCCAACTTACAAATCCTGCATTTATTCAGCGTCGGCCTATCACGGGATGGGCTCCTGGAATTTATGCGAGCTCCTCCCCTGGCTTTGAGGGAGCTTCGACTTGGCAGTTGTACCCCTAGCATCAACTCGTTGAAGATAATCCTCGCTGGAGCACCTTTATTGGAAACCCTCCAGATATCAGGGGTACACGGGGTCGTTAATGATATGCTTCACTTCATTTCTGGTACAAACCCAAACGACAACCATCAAGACGTGTGCCCCTTATTGAAGCATGTCGATCTCTCCAATTGTGCCGACCTGCTCACTGGAAGTGCTTATTCCCTTGTCAAGACCCGCCTACGCAGTGATCAGCTCGTCATTGGAGATGAGAGTCAGCCTGGCTGCAGAGCCGAAATCGAGTCCTTGAAGTTAGATGGCTGTCATAATATCGAAGGGGAGATGCTTCCATGGTTCAGAGGGAAGGTGAAAGTGTTTAGCTGTGTGTACATGTCAAAAAAGGAAGCCAATCGCAGACGTTGACCAGTCTCGTGCCGCTTATATACCATTGACCTTATTTACCTTGCTATAGTTGGGGTTTCTATTGCATTTCGAAGGATTAGCTACTAGACGCTTAAGAATGATTGATGAGCGCTGAGCCTTGGCAAGTTTGCACTAAAATATAGTGAGAGTTGACCCCATTCTGACGGATGTCAGGTGATAGATTGCAACAACATTACAGGCAGTAAACAAGGGGCCTAGCAAGAAACACGGCTACTAGGCAGTTTCAGCCAACAAGGGATGAGGCTTGCGGGTCCACAGGCTGAACAAACAACCAAGGGAGCCGCCAGCTTCACACTGCATGTGAGAATAACAGCTGAGTGCCACTGAGGCAGTTTGGAACTCGTCGCGAACCGTCGCTGCGCAAAAGCGCCGCCGCCGATGCATAGATCTAGGCTGTGGATGAGACTTTGGTGCAATAACCATAGAGCTGAGGTTATCCGACGTAGCGGATCTTGATTGCACCAGCCTTGTTGCGCGCTTCCAGGGCTAAACTGCGAGTTAATATGTGGACGACCTTTGTAATCCTGTAGAACGAACCTTTCATTTCCTCTGCTTCCTCTCTCTGCTCGTAGTCCAGAACTAAACGTTTGAGATGTTGTTGTTCTACCTTGTCTTGAAGTTGTGCGGATCTTGTGTGTACAGCAAGTGCTGATTCCGCTGGTACAAGAAGATGTCGGGCCTACCATCATCGATAAAAGGAGATAATGGAGATGATGATGATGATCATACGTACCTGCTTACTGCCGCGTTTCGTGATGACAGTGAAGTGCATCACGCCCTTGCCCTCCGGGTCGTTGTCGAGACCAGTATCAGCATCACTCTCATCGACCCGCTTCTTGCGAGGGCCGATGACAGCAGAATCCCACCAAGCCGCCTTCTTGTCGACCTTTCTGGATTCGGCAGAGGAGTCTATAATGATCTTGGCGAGCTCTTTCTCAAACTCAGCTTCAGCTTCCTCAGATGGTCCAAGGTGTTCCTGGGTGGATAAAACAACAACAGTATCGGGAGATGGTGCTCGATCTTCGTTCTGTGGTGCACAGATAAAACCTTAGTTATTGAATGGATGGGCTCTGTCAAGCCGCCGCTTACCGAAGACTCCTGACCAGTCGTATCGCCGTCCTCGTCGTCTTGTTGTTGAAGCCGTTCGCCTTCTTCGTCACTGTCTTCGCCACTGTCGTCACCAGTTGACACTTATTTCAGACAGTAAGTGGAGTGAACATGACAAACGTGACAAACAAACGTACAGCCAGCGTTCTGCAAAGCAGCATTGAACATATCATCAACAGCTACGGCGGCTTCCTCTAGTGTCTTGTACATCGTCAACTTGGGTCGAATAGCCTGCATTCGAACTGAGATCAACAGAACAATCCCTAGTAAGTTCGCTCACCTCCATTGAATCGGAAAGCATGAAGTCAACGTCCATGGGTAGATCTTCTTTACATAAGACATAGTACTGCAAAAATTGATGGCGTGAGCATCTGGAGGATAAGGATTTGAACAGCCGCGTTACCTGGAAGAAAACGAGGAAATTATCAAGTTTCCGCTTCTGAGTTCCTCGGTCGAAGCACATGCCAAGTGTGTCGAGCAAAACGCAGATGAGACGGATACGGAAGAAATCGTTAGGCATATCCAACGGGCAAGGCTGGCGGGGTAACGGATGCCCTTCAGCTATGGAAAGGGAGTCAGTTAAGGAATGCTAAAATCCCGTCGTGTACTGACGATGTCCAAACGTGACCAGCGACCACAAGGTGTCGAAGACCAGGCTCGACCCCAACAACCGATAGATATAGAGTTCTCCCAGATATTTTATTGTCGCCACGCGGCGTTGGTTTGTGCTATAGACATTCTGTTCCAGTCCTCTTCGAACGTCTTCCAGAACCTGGTCCACGACCGATATCGCGAAAGCGGGGTGATACCGTTGCAGGTCGTACGTCAGCATGGCCAGCAAACTGACATTGCTATATTTGACTTTCCAAGGTTTAGTAAAAACTTTATGGAGAGCACGTTGAACGATCGGATCATCCCAATCAAGCTTGCGAATGAGTTTAAGGACCTTATCAATGGTCTTCTTGACCAGAACGTCGTATATAAGATGGCGGATGAAAAGTTCCAAAGGAGTACGCTCTTTCTCCTGTCTGGGAGTTCGTTCGGGCGGATTGCACTGCAGCATTCACGTGAGTGGAGTTGTTCAACTAGGTACGAGGAACTTACCTGATAGTATGCGTTTTCAAGTAGAAGAATTTGTCTTTGATCGAAGTGCTGCATACTTTGCTTACGCCTCATGAGCTCAAGCTGTTGCAGGAGCAGTCAGCCATTATCGCCCTGCGTACACTGTAGACTGACCATAGTTCGGAATCTCTCCCGAGTCTCGTCACTACGCAGTAAAAAGCGACCACACCCTTCAAGGAGCATAGCAATGTTTTCGACGTTTGTTCCGTAGAAATCATCCAAGCAGACTTTGAACATGTGAAGGATAAGATGAGAAGGCACAATACGAAACTTCGTCAAGCTGGATAAATAGGCGATGTTCTTTTCATAATGATTAACGTCGATGGATTGAGTGGGTAAATTTATTGGCTTACTTTCAAGCGAACTTCTGCGAGCTCCTTCACCACATTTTTCTTTCGCTGAAGATAGCGGAATTCTTCATCCAGCTTGAAAAATATCTGTGACGCGGAACCTTATCAAGATAAATAAAGCTCACCAGTGCCACAAGCTCGGTGCCAATGTCAGGCATGTATCTGCTCAAAGTTGCCACAAACCTTGCATAATGAGGAAGCAGGTCGATACGGTTCTTTGGTACAGTACCCAAAAACTACGAACTGTCAGCTATTTTCTGCGACGTGCAGAAGCCTGTTTGCTGACCTTGATAAGCCTCTTCCTAGCCGCCTTCGAGTTCAAGAACGCGAAATCAATCGCAGCTTGGTCAATCATAGCACGATTCGTTGCATCGGGAAGGCGTGCAAGCAAAGCAGTAAGCAGTTGCGACGGTCCTTGCGGGGCGAGTTGAGGAGATAACGGGGGACTGGAAGCTTTGGCCGGAGACGTTGGTGTTGGAGTAATTGTACTAAGCAGTATAAGCTATATGGCAATCTCGAACTGAACTGATAGACACACCCATCGAGTTCTTCATCGTGTTCCTCAACTTCGGTGGTACTGTCTCTGCTTTCATTCACTTGATCTCCGTCCAGTTTCAAGTCCTCCAATTCCTTTTCTAGCTTCTTTGCTTCAGCGTCTGCTTTCTCCTTTTCTACCTTTTCTCTTTCTTCTGTGACCTCCTTATCTTCTTTCTCTTCATTCTCAATGCCCAACACCGACTTCGGCACAAAGTCCCTGAGGTCCTGAATATCCTCAAAGAAGCGACGCTCTTCTTCATCTTCCCATTTACCTCCAGAAGCCGCAAGCGCATCTTCATCATCACCGGAGATAGCATTCCCTCCAATTTGGATAGAATCTGATTTCTGAGACTCCGTGGGCAACGATGGCATCGGAAGGTACAACAGTTCCGAGAGCCTGAAAACAAACGAATCAACTATTGCGACCACTAGAAAATCGTTTTCGAACAGACGTTTGGCAGCTCGCAAGTAGTTTCTCGTAGCCTTTCGTCATCTTCTCATACGCTTGTTGCCTGTCTTCAAAGATCTCCCCAGACCGGATATATGCTTCATGATTCCTCCGATCTTGATCTTGCAGGCGCTACAAAAATAATGACTTAAATGTCCTAAATAATCACTACGGACATACCTTGTGCTCTATGATGAGTTTCTTAGAAACGCTGTCAAAATAACCTTCGCACATGCGCTTAAATCGATCACGAATGTCTTGTTCGACAAGTTCTTCGGTCTCATTCAAGAGTACCGGAAACGCTCCCTGGGCGGTGTTCGTTGTCGCTGAAGACAAAGTCCCAGGTTCTGATTCAGTAGAAATCTGCTTGCTCTGAGGAGGCGTCAAGCCCAAATAGGGCCTCGAGTATGACTTCAGAAATATGGAAAGTAAGGGTAGGGATGATAAAGTCGGGTCATTGGATAACTTGACAGCTATCAGCTATGTCTCGAGGGTACGTTAAACGTAAGACCTACCAATTCCCTCAGTACTTTCATTATCCACTCGCCGCCACTTCGTTTCTGTCCATCGGAAATGATTCCTACTAATGCGAGCTCAGCACAGATGCGGAGAATGGGACGCTGTCGAGAAAGTCTGGTAGAATCCTCCTTCTCACGCTGTTCAGCAGGCAAGGCGGAAAGGGCTGCACGAGAAGGGGCTGAAAGTGCGGCAGACAAGGATGAAATGAGGGCAGGGGTAAACGCAGCCGGGAAGCGTCTGTGGAGAGCAGAAATAACCTGGATGGAATTGTTAAGCGATCGGGGTGCCTACTATGAAAGTGCTTCTCACCTCGACAGCGCTCCAAACGTCCTTCTCTGTCTTGCATCTTGCAATTCCTTCCAGGGTGGCCCCTGCTATCTCGTCAATGTACTTTTCCAGCGACAACGTGTCTATATCCTTGAGGAGTTGGTCATGATGATCGGTACCAAGAGACTGGCGCATGCGCTTGATCATGCCAGTATGGCGCTTCAAGGAGGAGTCCAGCTTGGACAGTTCCACTGTAATTCACAGTTAGATGATCCGCGTACTAGAATGAGCGAGTATCACGACTGACCGTGGACGTCCATGGCAGCATTCAGCTCTCTGAGCTTTACACGTTTCGCATGGCGTGCCTTTTCTTCGTCAACTTTAAGGAGGGCTGAATCCATTACGCAGGGCTTGCCGGGGGTACTATCAAGGGCGAGCTGGGTACTGAGCGGAAGCCGACACCAACTCTCCCTAAGTAACGTGATTGCCTTTTGAGGACTGAGTACTCTGGTTGGCTAGAGCCTAGTCCTAGTCAACACCCAATGGCCACCGCACAATTGCTGCACAAGGTCAATTTATTTTCACCGTTATATGCCCAACTACAGTGATTAAAGCTGAATTGAATGCTTTTACTTTAAGTGCCCAAATTTTAACCGGCAAGAGCCCGCTGCGCGGTCTGATAGAACGAACTTTCTCGAGTACGACCAAGGCTCGCATTTACTGGTTTCTCGCCCTACAATAGCGAACACAAAATTACAATACAATAAGTAACGCGACCTCGGAGACCATGATTTAGCACTTCTATAACGAAAGTAACACGATACACACACAACGAAAACAATGATCAGCCATAAATATTACGTCGAAATGAGATGCGAAGAGGAGAAAGTCCAGAATAAGTGGCATGCATGCAGGTGGAACGACAAATAGCGTTAAGGCATAAAATATACGTACAACAGGTAAGTAACAGGCGGACGATGGAAATCAGAACGGCTTGGAAGATCACATACATAATGCTGATAATTTCTATAACGGGATAGTGAGGTCTGCATCGAACAGGTTAGTGGCCGCCTACAATGGAGAGAGCCCTTCGAAGGCAGGTCGCGGTCTCAGCCGGCCCGCGCGGTATCCTCGGGTTCAGCCCCAATAGCAGAATGGAAAGAAACATTCTCAGCGGCGCCCCGTCGACGCCGCCTGTCCTCGGCAGACACCTGTACACGTGGTGACTGCTGTCGCGAGCCTGCGTCGAGATACCTGTAGTGACCTGCACCGGTGCTGACGCCAGGTGGATACAGAGTTCCGCGATTGTACGAGCTGCGCTCTTTCCTCCGGATGTGCGTGGGCTTAGGGAACTCCTCTGGAAGCCCCTGATTTGGCCCGGCGTCGGAGTAGAATATCTTTGGACGCCATTCCTCACGCTCATCCATAATACATGAATTCTTAAATTTCTCCACGAGGGCCTCCTTTCCCCTATCACAGAGCTCCGCTTAGCGATGTCAATGAATGCGGGGTTAAACGCACTGGTAGTTCGCATAGCTCATCTGGAGCACTTTCTCACTTGAGTAGATGTTCCTGGGAGAGACAAGTTCAGCGAATGCTGTTCGCCATATGGTACCCATCTTACCATTTCTCATTCAAACGTGCCTTCGCAAATCGTAACAAATCCTGGACGGAAATGAAATTGACAAAGGCGTAGCCAACGTTGCATCCTGCGGGCACTCTATCAGCATCCACTGACATGATTAAAACGTAAACGCCATACCGTTCTGGAAATCCATCCTCAGGTATAGAAAATCAATTTTCCGAGGACAGACTTTGTTGATGTACGTGATCAGCTCCTTGTCGGTCATTTTGTTTGGGATATTCTTGACCATTACTGTTGTCCGCATATCGATACCGAGTTCGATCTTTTTGATGTCCAATTGATTGCCCTCCGGCGGAACACGAGATGAAGAATGAGCTAGAGACGACGGGCGCGTAGCAACAACCCCTAGCTGAAGAGGAGTGGACGTCGTAGCATAAGGGAAGGGATATTCCGCTACCGGGTGCGACGGCTGTGGCTGTGGATAATAATGCGAGGACGGGTACATGGCCCATGGTTCTAGAACGCTGGGTGACTGGAAGGTAACCCAACCACAGCTCACGGGATCCCAATATACCGGAGGAGTAGACATGGGGGAAGCAGGATATTGCATCGCCATAGAAATAGGGTTTGGGATGGGAGGTGATGAGACCCAGGGTGGCTGTACCGGGTTTACTTCGAACGAAGGACGGTGGTAATATTCTGTTGAATAATACGTCTGCGCCTCCGGATGTGGCACTGTGCCCGTCGCTGCCGGTGCGTGGCCAGGAGCATCGCTGACTTCTGGCTCGTGGTCATACATGCTATGCTTTCGATTATGACCCACATCAAATTCTTTCTGATGAGCGCGGCGAGTAGAGTCGAACAGTAAATGATTGGAGCTACGCCTTCCGTATTGTCCTGGAGCGATGAAGTTATCGATGACGTTGACGTCGGTAGATGCGTCGCGATGGACGGAGGGGAGATCGTCAAGCCCCGCTGCCGACCTTCTTCTATCCTTCAACGCTTGGAACCCCGCACTGCTGTCACGGGAATCGCTGACAGGGTGCTCACGTTCTGGGTAGTACACACCTGCACCGATGTCATTCAGGACAGGGAACGGAACATCAATTGAGTTGGATGTGGCTTGTGACTGCTGCGATAAATAGGTGGTGACCGTGGGTGTCTTCGGCTCCGCGGGATGTTCGCCACCGATTTCGCATTCTCTGTTAAATGACGATTCCTTCTGGACTTCGGATAAATGATCCCGTAAAGGGGACCTGCTGAAAACACGCAGTTCTATACTATCCACGACATGTCCATCCAGCGCCCCCAAAGCCGCGTCCGCATCTCGGACATCGTAATATTCCGCAAGGAAGATCTAGACGGTTGCAAAGGTTAATGGGTTAATTTCAGGTAACATCCGAAGCCAAGCGGACTAAAGGGAGTTATGGCGGCAGGCTAAAAGTGCGCCCTATTGCACTAGCTGAAAGGGAAAGGAAGGATGGGCATAAAAGATGAGAGACTTGCCTGAGTAGGGCCTTCATTGTCTTCGTTGATACAATTGACATTCCTGAGTTCCCCGTACTTTCCCAAGATGCTCCTGACTTTGACCTGAACAGTAAAATGCGTCCTGGTTCGAATGCGCGAAGCCGAAAAATCACGAGTTGGTGATGTATCCTTGACAGATACAACAACACTTCCCTCTGTCCGCGTCATAACTGAGGGAGACAAGTCACCCAGAAGCTTGATGAAGGCATTAGATTTGCCAGTTTACAGACATCAATATCAGATGGTCTTACGTCTGCGCAATAACCAGAATCGACAAGACAGCACGTTAGCGCCTCGTCTCGGATATTACCGCTAGCTTGCGAGGGGGGGATGCCTGTACCATCATCTTGTAACCGTTTGGAGGCCTTTGACTCGATGATATGTTTGGCGTGTTCAGCATCGCGTACATCATAAAATGCGACTATAAAATCCCGATTTTCAGGACTCCTGCGGAAAATGGTCTGTATTGGTTTGGACGGAGGTCGCCGTGTAACAGACGAAGTGGACCATGTACTTGGGGCAGTGACAGTTGGAGATGTAAGGCTTTTGAAATATTGCCGAATGACATCCTCGGATAGATCGCCGGGTGCATTTCCGATCTACACAATGCATCAGCATCACTCCACAAATCATACAGGAAATGCTTACGATCAAAAACCTGCTGTGTTGATCGCTTTCAGAAACCGAGTTCGTGAGGGTGAGACGCTTAAGATCAGCACTGGGAATGATGAGATCTGTGGATTCATGATCGGTGCTATCACTCTGAAGGGATGACGAAGGAGTGAGGGGTGGCGTAAGGTAGTGAGTTGTAGTGGCATGGGTCTTCCTGGAATATGTTTTTGGACGACAGGAAGTACCATCCTTGACATTACTGCTGGACGGCTGGGGTTTCGGCGGTGGGCGAGTCACGTGGCGAGAGGTAGTCATCTCTCGGGGACTTGGTCTGGTCAGGAGTAAGGAATGATGATAGCCAAGTGAAAAGTTGGAAGCTCACCGTAGATTTGGAAGCGAGGGGGATGGTTGGAGGCGTGGGGAGCGAGTGGCGCACTCTCTTGGATCGCGCTCGAAGATAGACATGGTGGACAAGGACTCGAAAGGGTGTTTTCATGTGGAGATAGAGGTTTATAACAAATGAAGAACGAAAAGTTGATTGAAAAGGAAGAATGGATGGAATTGTAGCTTGAACACGAAAATCGATGTAATGACCTGTTCAGATTGACGTACAGAGAATCACTGAAAGACGTCGAAGGAGAAGGATCGTGGAGTCGCCGTGAAGGTCACGCGTGTCGTTGAAAATGAGGAAGCGCCTGACCAGACCTGGTCACCACGGCACTACAACACCGTCCTCCACGGGGTAACGATGAGGTGAGAATTAAAGGATGGGTTGCAAGCTGTACAAAGGGGAAAAAACAAAACAAAAATAACGAAAATCCTGCAGAACCCAGAATGCAGGGCAAATAGATTCCAAGTGGCACAGCAAATGCGATGAGGCAATCACCAAAATTGAATAACACTCCCGACAGTCCTCGGGCCAAAGAAGTCGCACAAGAAAAAAGATCCTCCAGCAACGGAAGCTTATCTGTCAGCACAAGTCGAGATAAAGATGACAGACGATCCTCTACGAAAGGCCCGTCGCATTGGGTGACTTTTGCTTCTCAGAAATCAAAGTGATCTTGAGCCCAGCCACGTTGCTGTGCTTTGATGGAGACAGACTTTCTTGTCTGATTGCAGTTTGTCCTCTTGAAACTTCACGATCGCGGCATTCCGTGATATAGCTAAGAGGTAGGGAGACCATTGGCATGTGGAAGAACAATATCTGCAAATCGTGAGACTTTTAATTAGGATCTCCGGTGGCCAAGCCACTTACGATAAAATAGGATAAGAGGTGCCTTCATTGTACGAAACCTCCGGAGACTTGGTTATTCCAGTGACATCTTGTAACACACCCTGGAATCATATCCTCTTGTGTCATTCAGGAGGGCAAACCTGTCATCAAATCACGAAAGTTACCCATCATTCTTGGGCGCTGTCCGTGGGATGATAGTGATGCCAGAACAACTCTGAACTCGGAGAGATACTAAGCTCGTGGGTCTCCGGGGATCAGCTGGTTGGAAAGATGATTCTGTCACCTTCTACAGCTTTCACGGATGTCTCTCTCGTACAAATGGGCGGCCGGCGGCTCCATATGACTCCCACGAAATGCTGTTTAAAGCAAATGTGGTGGCTGTATTCAGCGCTGAAGAACCGCCCCATAAATTCGGAAAGGCTGCTTCAGACTGCTCCAGAAGCCACAATAACGTCGAACAGGCTTCATGTCTGATCGGCGGACGTTCTCACCTATCGCCAAATGAGATCGAGATTTGGAGGAATTTGCATTGAAGGCCAAGCGGTTGGACTCGGTCACGGTGTCGGCGCACCGCACCGTAAAACCCTGCCTTCAGGTTTGAACGTTCAGCCCTTCGTTCTGAAGGGGTACGCAGAACCTAGTGAGAATATGTTAACCTCATCCACGTACAAATTTGCGTACAATTGTCAATAACCTGACGGTTCTTCATCTTGCCAAACGCAGTCATTGAAAGGACACGTGAATTAGCGGGAAAATCGCGGGATCGGGATTTCACTCTGAGCTTGTCTGAGCTCTTTCTGAGTTCAGAACATTTCACAAAACCAGACTTCTTAGTATGTAAAAGTTAGCAACATTCCCTTCTTGTATGCACATTCTGTTGCTAGTCATTTGTCGAATCGGACCTCCCTTATTCGTGTGGGTCCACGGACACATATCCTTCGGTAATTTACATGAAGTTCTCCGATGCGGTGAGCAAATCGTGTAAACAAGCCTGACTGCCCTTCACCTTAGGACCCAGAAGATTGTCTTCCTTCAGTTAGTTCCACTTAGGGAGACTATTACTACCTTTGCTACCTCAATGCAGCCTCTCCTCGCCGAACGCTGGCGATGACATCCCTACTCAAGCGCTCACCCAACACTCACCCCGGATTTTTGCGAACGGCTTCTTCCACTCATCACTCCACAACAGTCACGGCAGGCGTAAATCAAATAGACATGTTCTACTAACGACATGTGCCAGCATGTGGCCGATGGTTGGGTACCGGCAAGCGAACACGGATGCGATCGTGTCAACTCTACCGAGACGTGTGAGCTTCGTCAACTTATCGTGTCTACCATATAATTCTCGGTCATACCAAGGTCATACACACGTGCGCACTCGTGATACGTCTCAAGGCTCGAGGTAATCCAGCAAGACTCCGACCTGCAAAGACTCCCATGGACACGTCAAATTTTGGCATGCTCACGTCCACAAGTGTGCCCCTATAGCCAAGACGTCGACCACCGAATACTATTACTACGACCGTGACGAATCATGGATTTCTGCACAAATATAGGCCTGACAAGGTTCTATAACGGATCATTTAACGCATTCTTCGTGATAGCCCTTGATTGATCCCCTATGTAGTTAAACCTGTAGAAGGAAGTCGTCCCTTCTCGTGTAGAATGATTTCATATAACTTTACTGGTTAGTACTGTCAGCCTTACCACCTGCAGAACGTGGTTATAGCGAGTGCTGTTTACCTTGGCATTCTGGTTGATTCAACACGAATGACGGGTGATCTTAACTTCAAGGGGCAATGTCTGGCGGTGGCAATGTATTATCTGTCATCGCCACTCCATAGCCGAAAATTAGGCACTGCAGGGAAACGATTTGACCGTACCAATAATATTAATACCTTCAACTCTTCCTGGAGAGGGAAGTGCATTGATCGGATAAGGTGGTGCGGCCCATGTGCAACACTTGATGGATAAAGGATTAATCGAAGGTGTGCATGCAAGGCTGTAGGCTGTAAGGGTTGTATGAATGCATCTTTGAAGTCCAGGCGTATCTCTAACGAGGAGAGGTCGGTACATAGGTGAAACAAGTGGAGGAATTCGTGTCACGGTGATGATTGACTACTGTGCTACTATTACTACTAGTAGCTTGATGCCAGCTGGTGCCACAGTAAGTACTGAGTACAACAACTGTAAATGTAAACCCGGATATGTTCCTTTCGTTACATCCTTTGTGTTCTCTCTTAAGCTTCGATATTCAATCTCGAGTCAGGCGATGTTATTATAAATGACTAGAGCAGAGAAGAATCCGACCTGGTTTGGATCGAACAATACAATATTAATGAGAACACCACATGCGTGAGAATTCGGTTCTACTCGTCGAATCTCGACAAGAGGTATGGCTCGGTCCAACAAAATACATGTCTTCTCTATTAAACGCCGTATGGGCATCCTTGGTTTACACATGATATGACATGTGTTTACAGCGACTTCTCCAACCCAGCCCAATCAATGGGCTGTTTCAAAACTGCGACCAAGCGGCCTTCTTCACTCTCCAGGTCTGATCCCATGTCCGACATATACTCCCACCTTGCAGTCTCTGGAAGACTCATTAAGATGCTTTCAATGCGTGCAGAAGGCGTTTTCAACCCAAACCTGGTACCTCTGTCGTACACAAGGTTGAATTCGACGTAACGCCCTCTGCGTAACAGCTGCCAGCGTCTATGTTGGTCGGTGCTGGGCATCGACATCCTACGCTCAACAATGGGCAAGTAGGAGGGGACGAAAGAATTCCCTAAGGCCTTTATGAAGCCAAAGATCTCCTCTGGTGATCGAGGCCGTTCAACGTCATCTGAGAGCCGAGCATGCGTCTCGGTACTGAGATCGTCAAAGAAGAGACCTCCAATTCCCCTGGTTTCCTGACGGTGGACGATATAAAAATATTCGTCACACCATTTC
Source organism: Rhizopogon vinicolor AM-OR11-026 (assembly GCA_001658105.1). NCBI lineage: Eukaryota > Fungi > Basidiomycota > Agaricomycetes > Boletales > Rhizopogonaceae > Rhizopogon > Rhizopogon vinicolor. Next base: position 35,111 of record KV448160.1, on the reverse strand, counting down.
TTGAATGCAGGGTACAGTTCCTCCCCATGTTGGTTGCAAGTATTTTGCAACGTCGTGTGAAAGTGACGCGCATCTTCCTCGTAGAGGTATGATGGCGTGAGATCACAGCCTCCTCCAAACCACCATGCAATGACCTTGCCAGTTCCCTCGTCCTCTGTGGCTTTCTCCGTTATCTCAAAGTAGCGATAATTTGCGTGCACAGTGGGAGCATGGGGATTGCGAGGATGCACGACGAGGCTGATTCCGGCTGCGAAAAAGGGAAGACTGGTGTTCTCTTCATATGGAATGGAGGAATGGTCTGCACGCATTTCCTTGATTGCAGCAGGGGGGAGCATGCCATGCACGACAGATATGTTAACACCAGCCTTCTCCAGGACTGTTTGCGGAGCAGGTAATGCATCTCCAGGAGGGGGGACGGAGAAGATGCCAGAGACACCCTTCCCACCTTGTGCTCGCAGCCAAGAGTCGCGCTTAAATGTCGGAGCATTAGGGTCGAGCCTTTCAAAGGAGGTGATGATTTCCTCTTGCAGACCGAAGATATACTCTTCGAAACGCTGGCGCATTGGAACTTCCATGTCGACTTTGTGCCTTCGAGGAACGTCGAACTGCTGCACGATCATCAATCGCTGTAGAAATTGTTCGCATACTGAAGGATTAGGTACAAACCCTAAATTGCCCCGTGAAAAGTCCCTCAATTGAGGCCTCCTGACGATAATTAGATGTCGATTCAGAGTCGGAAGTCGTAAAGTACTTATCCAAGTCGCTGGCCTAGTAAGGAAATTTACGCAATGTGACATTACGGTCACAGGTATTCGAAATTTCTACTGTCTCGTTACTTCGTAGTAGACCTTAACCAGACCTTCCTTCTAATAACTGTCTCGATTCCTCGAACACGGGTTTTATACGATACGCGTTTACTGCTTTCCCGGAATCCGGACATCGAGCTTGAACGACTGCCAAGATGCCACTCTACCAAATGTTCTGCATTGCCAGTCATTTTAGGGAGTACGTGAGTCGCATTTTACTTTACCACAGAACATGCATCTCATGACCCGTGAATCAGAAACACATTAAAGATTTGGTGACTATGTCTGCGATGCATGTTATGAATGAAGGCGGTGTGGTCCGAAATATCCAGTTCAGTGGAACGCAGACACTGCCCCAGCGGATGCGGCGACACAAACAGTACTACACTGTCGGAGAGTAAGTCCCAAGTGCTTCGTTCTTCGCTTATAGCAACCTTACCCTTTTGCTAGTTACTGGACAATGCATTTTGACACGTCACCCCGCACACTACGGACATTAGCCGGACTGATGCGCCGAGATCCTCGCATCATAAGGTGGACAATGTTGAAGTTGGGTGAGAAGGCAGAAGATGTGGTTACTTCACCTGAGCAGACAGTGGAACGCCACTTGCAAACATCATCGAGCAGAACTACTTCTTGGTCTTCTTGATGACGCGTTTCCGATACCTTTCCGGTCTGGTATAAAACACCTTGTATAAAGTCATTTTCTTTTCATTGACAAGGACTCCGACCACAATGTTGAACGGGGGTCAAATTTACTACTGATCGATGCATACGCCTGAATAACGCCTCATTTTTGTACTTTCAGACAAACCGCGCACGTTGTCCTGTAACTCCACCATGTCCACCAACACTATTGCAGCTTGCCACACACTACGCTCCTACACAATCTCCAACAATCTTGGTTGCGATCATGAGCTACGCAATCAATCGAGGGATGGTGATTTCCCCGCCATCTGCAATGCGGTGCAAATGCTGAGTTCCAGGCGTTGATATGATAAATTGGAAAATCTGCCTCGTGTCGTGTTGTTCCCGTTGATGCTCAATAAGTTTGATGGCACGTCTAGTAATGGACGAGGGCAGCGTCATCGGAGGGTTGGATCGACCCGTCTATTGACCTAATAGTAAGACGCCACGCGGAATGTCTTGCGAGTTGCAATTAACCTTGGTCGTGTAAGTTACGGATTCATTTCACCTACCCGTGACATGCGCAGCCTGAATCGGGGCTATGCGACGTAATATATGGTCACCAATCCCCCGTGCTCACAATCTCATACAGTTGCATCCTTACCCTCGTCTTGTACCCGCATATGTGAGATATCCATCATTCACCACCCTGACCATCTGACTCTCAGGTTTGCGGACTGGTCTTCTGATACGCTACCGCAATGATACCTACTTACGCCATGATAGGGCATTCCAACCCGAATGCAACAATCAAATCATCCTTTTCCATCTCGAAAAGTCATTCGGCTAAAGAGCGTCGATACATTCCATAATCTACCTCTTTTTTGTCGGTTTTCACTGGAATTAATCTCTCAACGGTTTCCTGTGTTTTGTTGTTCTACCCACTTTAACACCCCCCATAGGTCGTTCACTACCTGTACACCTTTGATATTTTCACCCTCCTCCTTTCGTTCGCCGGCGCCTTCTGGCCCAACCCTACGCAACAAGAGAGCATGCATTCCAGCGGCTCGAGCACCTCGATAGTCGCTAAAAGAAGTTCGAACCAACCTAATTTATTGCCTGAATGTTAGGTCATACCTGTCAAGTTCGTCACCGACGTGAACACTCTCTTGCAGCCCCACCGCAACTGGCTGCGCGCTGAATGCAAGACGGAATATTTTGGCGTCTGGTTTCTCTATTTCCACCTCCTCGCTGAGGAGAATTGGATCGAGGTACGAAGTAATTCCAAGGTCCTTCAAAACCGGTCCTGCATTGCGCTTAGCTAACAGTGTAAATGGAGCTTCCAGAAGGCATACGCATGCGCGTGTCCGTATTGCTGACAAGTGCTGTATGAATGTTCATATCGTACAGCCGCTTCACTGGAGTGCCGGATCATAGCCACATAAGCACGAGCTGGCAATGAATAACGAGAGTTCACATACGCACTGGGAGAGAATCATGGAAAAGTTTGTAGCCTTCTCGAGAGCTGAATCTTTCCATGAGGCTGGGAACGATATGTCGCAATGAGGAGTCTACAGCTAGTAGGAGGCGGTAATTAAGAATTCTACGAGAACGACTAGGGTGAGGGAACCTTGTGGGTCAGCTCCAGCACCGATTGCTGTCCGCTTAATCACCTCGGACCACCATCCTTCAGCACCAGAGTCCCCTTGATACGCGGGTTTATCCTTTTGCACCTGTTTCAGTGCTGAGGGGCCGAGTAAAAGAATTGACTTGCAGGAGGTTATCGACCTACCAACTTTGAAAGACTGTCTCAGCAGCTCTGGCTCAAGGACACCAAGATATGGGGCAAATGTCTGAGAATATTGGACGTAGATTGGCAATCGGGGCGTTATGAGGGTATGCAATGCATCGAAGGTCACCAGCCTGATGGTCATGTTGTGTCTGGTCGTGCACTACTATGGGGAACGCTTACATATTCGGAGTCTAGTTAGATAGGGTACCCTTCTCTCCACAACCAAGGTTCAAGCTTAAACGTCAAACACCCTCATTCATTGAAGTTTACATCAAGTTGTGTTGGCCAGAGCTGACTCTGGAAGGTTTCTGACAAAATCAACCACGAGTCAAACCAGCGGGTTACTGATCGTCCTGTCCAGTAACACGCCGCGGCCCGCAGGCGTCAACACTGAGGCACTGCCTTTGTCCTTTCGGTCTGCAACGCTCATCATGCCAGAGACACCCGCCGTCGACAATCAGTCTCTAAGAAGAACTCAATCCACTGGTGATATCCACCCACCACCAAGGGCCCGTCTCCCAACGTCACACCACCGCTCTGAACAGGATGGACGTAATGCTCATGCCACTTCATCACAAATCGCTGAAGGTACCTCTGAAGAGTAAGTGCTATGCTGCTCGACATAGGTCGATATTCATCCAGACTACAAGTACTTCACGCAACCCCTGGTTTAACCCCAGCACAACAGTCCCTACAGAGCAACCACAAGCCAGAAGATCGTCCACTACCAATTCTCAACCTCAACCGCGTCGCTCGTTGTATGCAAGTCTCAAAATATTCTTTGGGATTGGTCCAGATGCATCAAAAACGCGCAAGGCTCTCATATCACTTGTGTGGACGTTGACATATGGTTTCGCTCAGGTTCGTCGATTTTTCTCTTGAATCAAGAGTCGCACTGAATTCATTCGTTCAGGTCGCAGCTATTATCGCAGTTCTGAGTGTAGCCTCCGTAATCCAGAGCCCGACAGAACCCAAGTCCCAAATCGATGCTTGTGGACGGCCTCTGGTCGCTTGGAATTCCATCTGGATAGTGCGGGTTTGTTTGTCATCTGCCCTCGCGTACTGGAATTTCGTTCGAATTCGAAAAGCGTGAGTATAGAATGGACCTTCTCTCTACGGTGCCTGATCAGTAGAAATAGTGATAACTCCAGGACATCAGATGATGCTGAATCTGCCGATCGCCCCCGAGCAGACAATGATAGCGGGCCGCGTCTCAATGAGCCAAGTCGTCGTCGACAAACAGATCCTCATAGACGGACCAGGAACTCAACTACTGGTGGTGCTTCAAATCAAGAAGAGCCATCACCACCATATTCTTATCTTTATGCGCGGTATGATTTGACTCCCTCTGCAACCTATGCGCCCAGAATAATTTCTCTATGGCAGCCTGTCACTCCTTTCATCCATGCTCACCTTGACATGGTTCCTAACCGCACACATTTTGGAATACACAACTGTTGACTCATGCCGACTGAGCTCCCCCCTCGTTTGGTGGCTTACCTTTGCCATTCTATGCACAATGTACTTCCTTGTCCTCGAAGTCTTGGTTTTCGGATTTCTTGTGTTCATGGTTTTACCCTTCATTATGGTGAGTCCAGGACCGTTCGATCCAGACTGATTCACAAACCGATATGGGTCTTCTCGCAGCTTTTCTATAGTATCATTCTACTTTGCTTGGGTCGGCATCCACTCCAGAACCCTCACTACATCAAGCCCGAGATCGAAAAGCTGCCTAAAGCGATCGTCGAGCGTATCCCTCTAGTCATCTATATTCCTCCTCCGCCGGAAGACGATGGAAAGGCACAACCCATATCCTTGCCAAAGCCCGTTCACAGCTACCCACCCAAACCACCAGCACCGCGGACGCCAAGGAGGCGATTTGCGTTCTTCCGCCGCAGGCCAGCCAACAAGTCCCAAGAAGGCACTGACCCTCTTGATGGCAAACAGAGCACGAAGTCAGAGGTCAAAGATCCAGAAACGTGGGAGGATAACTGGGAACAGTGCAAGTATCCCTTTGTCCGATTGGAGGGAAATCGAGCTGCCTGTGCCATCTGTTTGATGGACTTCGAGGAACCAAAGCGATTGAGTGGCGTTACGGAGACAGCCGTGACGGAGAAGAAAGAAGAGTCTGCAGTTGTGCCAGCAGTGGGCACACCTCGTCAGCGTGAAGAGGAAGTTGAAATACCTGTGGAACGTATCACTGAAGAAGATAGAACCGGGCTTCCTCGCCTCGAAGATGCAGGTGTTGGCCCGCAGCCTCTTCGGCTACTTGCTTGTGGACACGTCTTCCATGTGCGCAGGTTCAGGCTATTTTATTTGGTCTGTGAAGCTGACTTGTTCGTTTTGACAGAAAACATGCATTGATCCGTGGCTTACTGATGTGTCGGGCCGATGTCCGGTGTGCCAACGACCTGTCGAACTGGATGACGTAGAGCCAAAGAACTCCAGGCGACGACGTCGCTCTTAACGAACTGTATTCTAGCGCATATAGTGGTTTGGTGATGATCTACTAGTATACTGCACCAGGGACCCCTCATACAATCCATATATGATGTATTTCATAGCATATTCATTGGACAGCTCATGATACTTCCTATCGTCGAAGGTATCGCGCGGATGTCGGTAATTACTTGAAGTATGCGAGACAATGTTGCGAACGTCGGGTAGCGCACTCGACTTGACTAACGTGCATGACAAATAACTCTCCGACGTCATCATGTCTTCCAAGCTCAACATGATGAATAAATATGAGTCGGTGTTAACTCGTACTATGCAGAATTCCCTACATTATGAATGGCTCCTCGATGGAAAAATCAGGGTCTGGTGCTGCCCATAGTACGCCAACGCCAACCCCCACAACCCCCACCACGTACAACAGCGACGACAAACCGTTCTCACATGGTGTTTTCGACAGCGATCCCGCAACCGTTTCTGCAAGGAAAGGCTGGTTAAAAATCAGCTTCTTTGGTATGGTTGTTCTCTGCTTTATGATCTGGGGTGTTCTACCCATTTATTGGGCTGCCCTTGGTCGGTCTTCCAATAATATCCATAATCTATCTGGATTTGTTGTGGTAAGTATTCTTTCCAGCACCACCTTGCGCCTCTTGATATTTATATCTGGCAGGACTTCGACGGGGGCGAAATAGGACAAGCAGTAACACAAGCATTCCAGAACATCAGCAGTCCACAACAAGTGTCGTGGGTAATAGTGGATGCAGCACAATTTCCTAATGGGCCAGACGATGTGGCCCAGGCTCTACTTGATCATAGATGTTGGGTAGCAGTAACTAGTGCGTATCGTCATGGTCAGCTCGTTATACCAACACTGAGCGAGAACTATTTCAGTCAATCCTGGAGCTTCAACTAATTTGAATGCGTCGATCAATGCAATCAATGCATCGTATAACGCATCGCAAGCTGTGACCGCGTACACAACGACTGGTCGCAACGAGAACATATAGTCAGTTGCTCACTTCTTGCCTTCATTCCACGATCTCATTGCATCACGCATACAGCCGAGGTTCCATCACCCCACAGGCAAGTCACCAATTTCAAGCATTTCAAAGAAGTCACAGACGAGCATGATGTTAGGTGTCCTCAATACTGACGACCATCTCGTATACATTTGCATTAAACTTCTCGCAACGGTTGGCGTCGACGCCAAATATATCGACACTCCTGGGGACTGCGCCTGAGCTGGTAGTCCAACCGATGGCTTTCATGATTGAGGATCTTAGACCATTTAATGTCCCTGTGTATGTAGTTGGATCTGTCCCTGATATTCGTCATCCCCTAAGCTGATTATTTTTCGACAGGGCCTCCGCAGTGGACTTCGTTGGACTAATTTACCTCCTGATCGTGGCTGTAAGTTCATGACATTGATAACAGGAATACATTTGACCTTCTCGTCCTTAGTTCGTGTTGACGGTATGACCTTCACAATGGTTCCGCAAAATTGTGTCTGAGATGTCGTGATGATAGACCCAGCTTTTGGTGGCTCGCGCTGAAACTGGCTTCGGTCGACGGTTGACGTTGCGATCTCTCATCCTTGTCCGCTTGCTATGGCCCATCATACTCTACTTCTTCGTATCCGTAAGGTTTTTTGTTCATCCTGTTGAGGATTGGCTAACGTATGGCACAGCTAATGTTTTCTCTCTTAAGTGTAGCATTTGGGGTACCATTTGACAGAAAGTTTGTGCTAGGTTTCCTACTAGAAGTCGTGATCTGACCTTTGGATCTTTTGAAGATTCGGGCATGCAGGATATGTCGTCTACTGGATGATGTCGTGGTGTGCGATGACTGCCTTGTGGGTGTGAACGGCTACGAAAGTGATTCGCATACTTAACAGCATACCAGGGGCCTTGCTCTTGAATCTATGATCACCATTCTAACCATAAAATTCATTCCAGCATTCCTTATTCTGTGGATCATATGTCTGTCTTTTCGCTTTCTTCACGACACCATGCACTAATTCGCTTTGGATGACCTAGCCAATGTATCCGTAGCCTTCTATCCGATAGAAGTGCTCCCAGCAGTCTTTCGATATGGTTTCGCAATGCCATTCTATAATGTTTCTAGCACAGTTCGGACGATTATCTTTGACACCAAAAACGAAAGTATGTATCTTGGGACTGTCTATTTTGGATGTCCCTGACGAGCACCCCGTCTCTCAGTTGGACTAAATTTCGGCGTCCAATTCGCGTGGATTTTGATCTCTTGTGTCACACTTCCAATATTTCAATGGATCGTGAGGCGACGGGAAGTCAAGGCTTGGGAAGCATCACAAAACGCTGCCCGAGAGAAGGTATAAAATGTATCCTGTAACTTATGCGTAAGCATGCAAATACGATAATTAATCAATTAATCAATATGTTGTGAATTAAGGCATCATATATCGCTGCAGCCTGCAAGGTTCCACCGTCGAACTTCGATGCCATCGGCCCATCACGCTAGCAACATGGAAGGCACACAACCGCCGGCTCGTAGTATGCGTGTTCCGATACTGGGCACATCCAATAAAGTGTGCCGGTGAGACCTGATAATTATACATAACAGCCTATTCAATCACTGAGCCTGTTCACGTAGCTCCAATTTTGACTCCCTTCATCCTCTTTGACTTCCCTTATCCTAAATCAGTACGCAGATGTAAGTTATATTTATAATGGATATCGGACTATATGTTTGCCGGGGCTAATTGCAAAGATGATGTCACTTTGGAATCCGATAACAGGGGCCTCATGGGGCCACTGTTACTTACGGACATGTATGTCACCACAGAGACTCGAATGCGTTTGAGCAATTCCTCAGAGACGACAGCAGTGCACGATCAGCGGGGTGCTGCTACTCCGTCATCACCTGGTGTTGATCTTTTACACGGTGAATTATTCTCTCATGGTTTCTGGGACAATGATTCTGTCATGACAAAAACGAGGCAAGAATGGTTTAAGTCATCTTTCATTGGGCTCGCTTGCATATGGATTATTATCTGGGGCATATTACCCATGTACTGGGGCGCGCTCGGTCGCTGGTCTGCAAATATCCACAATCTATCTGCATATGTTGTGGTGAGACTTTTATTCGATGCTTTTAACCTCGCGGTCTTATCCTGAGTCCTTGAGGACTTCGATGGTGGAGACATAGGACAGGCAGTTACTCTGGCTATCTCAACGATTAGGAGCGACTCCCAGTTGTCATACCTCTTCAAGGATGCTGTGGATTTTCCTGGTGGTACAGGAGAGATTGCGCAAGCTTTGCGGAATGACGAATGCTGGGTAGCTATCACAAGTTAGCACCACCTACCAGATAATCTACCCGAACTGACTTGTCGCCAGTCAATCCTGGAGCTTCGAGCAACCTAAGCAGGGCCATAGAGTCGGCCGATGCAACCTACAATACCACACAGGCTGTTACGGCTTACTTGACCAGCGCACGAAATGAGAACATATAGTATGTCTCCACTCCGGACTCGTGATTTTGCCCACTGTCTGAGCCCCGGCGTAGTCGGGATGTCATTACACCACAGGTGCTTGTTCGAGCAGCTCTCTGGTACTATTTTCTCTTTTAACGCTCTCTGCTAGGTTTCATCTCTCTTGACGAATATCTCGCAGACATTTGCTTCCCGTCATTTAGCAGGGCTGGCTACGAGACAAAACCTTCCTGCGCTGATGGCTGCCGCACCTGTGCTAGTAACACAACCGTTATCATTTATAATAAACGACATCGTTCCCTTTGATGTCCCAGTGTATGACATTCGTTCTTGCCCCACTAACTCATGCTTAGCCCTTCTTAGAGCATCCGTTGTGGACTACACTGGACTGATGTACATGCTCATCATGTCTGTGAGTCAATCCATAGTCGCAGAGTGTTCACAACGCTAGATCATCCTCCGTAGTTCATTCTGACGGTAATAAATTACAATGGTTTCCCATGAACCTTCCCTTTTGACCTCTACTCAGCTCCAACTTTTATCTGCTCGAGTAGAGACTGGGCTAGGTCGACGAATCAGATTAGGCCCATTGATTGGTGTGCGTCTTTTCTGGCCACCGGTGATATACTTTCTGGTCACAGTGAGCTCGTCGACTGTTCTTGCGGGTTTCTGTTTGACCGTGGAACAGCTCATGTACTCGCTGCTGAGTCTGGTATTCGGCATTCCTTTCAATCGAAAGTCCGATCCACACTTCGGCTGTTTTGCATTCTACTCTAACTGATTCATGACCTGATTAGGTTTGGGCATGCAGGGTTTTTCATTTATTGGATGATGTCGTGGTGCACCATGACGGCGCTGTAAGTTCGTCTTGTGATTTTATTCTGTGTCTGATACCTTATCAGGGGCCTTGGGCTCGAGACCATGCTCACTGTTCTAACGATGAAGTTCATACCAATATTTCTGATCCTGTGGATTATATGTCAGTATGTTCACATATCTACTCACAACTTAGATTCATCTACTGCTATATAGCCAACGTTTCCGTGGTATACTATCCAATCGAAGTACTTCCAGCGATCTTCCGTTACGGTTATGCGACGCCTTTTTATAACAACTCTATAACGACAAGGACAATCATTTTCGGCACAAAAAACCAGGGTATTGGGTTCGTTTTTCTGCTGCCGTATGCTGCATTCTTAACTATTTATAGTGGGATTGAATTTCGGCGTTCAGTTTGCATGGATATGTGTCTCGTGCATAACGCTACCGATTGTGCAGTCGCTGGCATGCAAACACGAATTAAAGGAATGGTACCGCGTGAAACAGGGTACTCAAGAAGGCAAGGTTGATGTATGACTCGGAGACTCTTCGATACAATACGATAATAATTGTGGCACATGCAGTCATGCATGATTCGATTGTTATTATTTAGACTAGAGTCACTGCAATTACGAGGCAGACCTCCTGAAAGGAAGGACTGAGTTTCTGAGGACGTAACCGAATCTTTTGTTCCAGGAATATTGTACAGGTACTTACATAAAACGAGTTTGCTCCGGCCGTTCGGGCCAGTTGCTGAACTGCGGCGGACTCGGATACCGTAAAGGTTATCGGGATCTGAAGAATACGAATTCGTTCGTTGAAAGATCCTTTATCAATTATCCTTTTGTACATAATAGCTATCACGACTCTCATATGATCGATGTCCGGTTGACTTTTTATCCTTCTAATTTGCCCAGGCTCGAATTCTTAAATGACGGTTTCTGCAGTACCGTTTCGGCTACAAACGAGAGGGATAGGGGGCGCGGTGGCTGTAGTGGTCCACGTGGCTTAGGGGCTCACGATCACAGTCAATCGAAGTGGCTGTGCTTGCTGAGGCTCGGACGACTTTGAATCTTCCGCTCATCCGAGAGAGAACATCCGAACGTATCACCCGAACACCCGCTCACGGGTATAAGCGCGCCTCCTCGTGGTTATGCTTGATTACATTTATCTTCCCAACTATTTTGATACAGGTCAACAGTTTGATGCATAATCGTTCTACTATGCTCGACAACTTCAAAAAGAACGTCGTTGACCCATTATTGGGCTGTTCGTACGAGGTGGACGGGGATGACTCGGAGGTGCTTGATAGCCAAACCGTGGGTTGTCATTTGTTTGCCAAGTGCTCCATCCTTACCCTCAGTTATCCTCAGGCTCAACTTGAGTCTGGAGTTCATGACGGTCCCCATGTTCGTCCTGACATCAAGAGTCACTGGTTATCTGCCATAGCAGACACAATCCAAGTTGCAGGATGTCACTGTTTCTGGTGCACGAGAAATAGCAATTCGGTGAGCTACTGTCGTCAAGTATGCATGACCTGGATAGTGCTGAGATTTATATGTGCAGGCTGAAGAAGTGGAAAGAGAACAGCCAAGTCAATACTCGCGCGTTCGCCCTCATGGGGTGCGCAGATCATCAATGGCTGCGAGAAGTGAAGTTATGGAGGTGTTGTATCCTCCATCATATCTCAACCGCCCTCAGGGTCTCGATCCTGAGGCTACTCCTCCAGCTTATGAGTCGCGGACTATAGTGCCTTCCAACACTCCAAAAGTCCAGTCGCCCTGTATTTCCCCCCAGGAGGATGGGGAGCTCGAATTGCTTGTCCCTGCTAGCTCCCGTCTTATGCGACATACTCCTCAAGGTCTTCTCACTCCCTCCACGGAGTCGGTACCATCATATAACTTGTCCGATACCGATACACCTTTCCTTGACTTGGCTCTCCCAAGCGCGCAATCCCCCCGGCCACGACCACAGCTGCCAATCACTGGTATCGGCTTGGAATATCCTGAATGTGACAGGGATGAGCCTCCGGCATATAGTCGGTTTGATTCTTCTCGCCCCCGGTTTCCAACTGCCTTCGACATCCTGGGACCATACCCACATATCTCAATTCCCTTTCCGAATTTTAGGTGACTTTGGTATCTTATTGGTGATGGTGCAAGGACTGGTGTATTTATCCAATGTGTTCGTAGGATGGTTCTTAATTATCTCTGACATTCTACATACATATCTCAATTATCTCTCCCATTATCTTCTCGTTATGATTGTGCAAGGACGGACTGGTGTATTTTTATCCAAATGTATAATACGTACGAGTGTAGCCAATTTCCCGTTGACGCTATGCCCACTAATTTCCCGCGCCCTCCGGCTATTATTTGCCAGCTCACACTAAATATTTCGTAAAACTACAACTAGCATCTCAGCCTATCAGCCAGTGGATTCGGTCAGACAATTGCGCTCGGTGGTACTCTTTAAGCTATTTTGTAATGCTATCTCACTATAGAAGGGCAAACGCCGTTTTATGCACTGTCAGGCGTATGGCTACATTGCACAAGCCTTTATTGGCAGGGAAAAGGTGCGCCAGTCCGCGAACCTGATGCCAATAGGTTTTAACGCAATATTCCAGTCCTACAGGTGTGTAAATATGGCGTTTCCTCACATGCGCGCTTGACGCATGGTATTTATTGTAGCCATCGTCATGTTGAACATGGGAGGACCTTCGACCGTACGTGAAGTCTCATGTTATGTCTGATATTGTCTCATACGACTTTTCTCTCAGGTTCCGGAGACCTATGACTTCCTCAGAAACTTATTTATGGATGGCGACCTCATTCCGCTGCCTTTCCGACGCATTGCAGCTCCCCTCATCGCGAAGCGGCGGACACCTAAGATAGAAAAGCAGTATTCTGCCATTGGCGGTGGTTCCCCCATTCTCAAGCATACTGAGTTGCAGGGCGCTCGTATGTGCGAACTCCTGGACGAGCTACACCCAGAGACCGCTCCGCACAAAAGTTATGTCGCATTTCGCTATGCGAACCCACTGACACGGGAGACTGCGCGGAGGATGAAGGAAGACGGTGTGAAGAGGGCAGTTGCATTCACGCAGTATCCACAATATAGCTGTACTACGACTGGAAGCAGTCTGAACGAACTTTTCAGACGTGGGAGGGCAGGTGAGATGGGGGACATCGAATGGAGCGTGATTGACCGCTGGGGCACCCACTCAGGATTCATCGAGGCACGTTCATCTCCCTTCATGGACTTCGTAGGGTACTGATCATTTATGTCGAAGCTAGGCTGTTGCTCAAAACATCGAAGCTGCGCTGGCTAAATTTCACCCGTCCACACGCTCAGACGTGGTTCTTCTGTTTTCGGCTCACTCAATACCTATGTCGGTAGTGAAACGAGGCGACCCGTATATCGTTGAGGTTTCGGCATCCGTAAATGCTGTCATGGACAGACTCGGCTACTCAAATCCATTCCGTCTGGTTTGGCAATCGCAAGTTGGACCTGCTGCGTGGATGGGGATGCACACAGGCGAGGCTGTCAAAGGTCTCGCCCGCCTCGGCAGGAAGCAAGCCGTTCTAATTCCCATTGCCTTTACGAGCGATCATATTGAGACGCTGTATGAGATGGATCTCGAGTACATGCAAGAGGGAAAGGAGGTACGCCCAGGGCATGTCTCGGTGGATGCTTGAGCTGCTCACTAATGTGTGCACCCTGTTTTGCAGCTTGGGATGGAGATGCAGCGCGCGGATTCACTCAACGAATCTCCCGTGTTTATCCGTGCATTGGCAGATATTACGACGCAACATCTGCGTGACTACTCAGCAGGGGCAATTGGACCTACGAGTGTGCAGATGGGGCTTCGGTGTCCGGGTTGTGAAAACATGACTTGCGATCAGCAAAAACATTGGTTCGCCCGTGCCGGGCGTTCCTAGCGACTCGTCGCTGGTTTACAGTGATCACACACTCCTTTGTACATAAGCGGAAAAAAATCTTGAATCCCGACTCAAGGATTGAACTACAATAAATTGAGTCTAGTGCACTCTAAAATAGATGGTCTCAACAATGCCTGAGTGAATTTTTGTTGAATTTTGTCTAGTGATTGGTGAGCATTGATCTGTACAACTGGGGATGTAGTGGACACAAATTCTTGGTTCATCACTTACTGTCTCGAGCGAAAAAGCGTGATCGTGATTCGAACTCCGACGTGATCACGGTTTTGGCGTCGTTTTTGGGAAAAGACTTCTCCTCGGGCAATCACGGTTTCAATCACAGTTTTTTGGTGGGCAGGAGAACACTTCTCCTGCCGGTGCATGCCGGTGCACGCCTCGGCCTCGGGGCATTTCCGACCCGACGAACCACGTCGATGCCTGCCTATATGTGACAATAGCAATAAGTCACCGCTGTCACATCGCTGTGTCGAAGAAAAACATACTACAGCTTGTACTATCTCCAGTAAACGGACATAGGCATGTACTAATCATGCTTAGTTATTCCATAAAATATATGTATTGGAGGATTTGTGTTAGAGCCATTTTGATGCAGAATTGAATGAAGAATGACGATTGTATAGAGTAGTGGTGTACAAAGGACCCTGTACCATGTGGACAAACGAGGACACAGAACGATGATCTGATAGGATCTGATCTACTTGAGCCTGTCACCGCCTTTTGTAACATTTTGTAACTCTCGTTATTAGTATCAAACGACTTCACAGATCTATATAAGTAAGCTACCAGGAAACGCGTTGATTGGTCTGCGAAAACATCAGTCGATTGTCAGACCCGAACTGCTGCTGACTCAGCAATAAAGCCATTATACTTAACCGTATGATGACTGTAGATGCACAATGATACCATGTCTACAACAATTGTATCAGCGCCAGGAAAGGTCCTAGCAGCGGGGGGGTATCTAGTCCTTGACCAGCAATATCCAGGGGTAGTGATATCTACATCTTCACGATTTTACACCGTTATCCAGACGGCTTCGTGCTCTGCGAATCAGGTCGTAGTCCGATCTCCCCAGTTCCATCAGGCCGAGTGGAATTATACTGTGGTTTATGATACTGCGGGCATTCAGGTGATCGCACAAGAGGATAGGTGAATACATTTTTTGATGTAACAGGTTAATCACGCTAACAACATCTTAGTGTTAGCGGGAAGAATAAATTTGTGCATCTGGCGCTCCACCACACACTGAACCTCGTGGCGGAGATTCATTCTGTAGCACATGTACAGGAGAGGCTCTCACATGGTCTCGATATAGATGCTGTGGGCGACAATGACTTCTACTCTCAGCGCGCTCAAGTAAGCTCTCCTGATATCGCAGTGATAGACTGATGGTGTAACCAAATCACTTGCACAGCTGGAGACGTTAGGGCTACCTCGAACGACCAAATCTCTCTCCCAGATCAAGCCTTTTTGTCACAACAACGTGAAACTGACAGGGGTACACAAAACCGGCATGGGCTCCTCTGCGGCACTTATCACATCGCTGGTCTCCGCGCTGTTGATCCATTTCGCCGCCATAACTGAAACAGATTTCGCAAATCTGGAAGGAGATGGCAGGCGCCTTGCCCACAATACTGCTCAATTTGTGCACTGCCTTGCTCAAGGTAAAGTAGGAAGCGGGTTTGACGTGTCTGCAGCGGTGTTTGGGAGTCAAATCTACAGACGATTTAAACCTGCCGTTTTAGACCCCCTGATGAAAGGCGATGTATGTTGTCTCTGGCACAGTTCCGCTTCCAGCCTGTACTCATTCTTCCAAGTATGCAGGCACGTTGAAGAGTGTCCTGAGCTCCAGCGCCTGGGATTACAGCTTCCGGCCAATCCAACTTCCCCCGTTGACAAGACTGGTGTTAGCAGATGTTGAAGCAGGAAGCGATACTCCTTCTTTAATTGGCAAGGTGTTAAAATGGAGAGGGCATGAAGACAGCTGTGAAACAGGTACTCATCAAATATGTGAATGCTGGTCGGATGCCTGATCCTTGTCATCTTGTGCAGCGACGGAGCTATGGACGCAGATCGATGAATCAAACCAGTCTCTAGCGAGGCAATTGGACACCCTTTCGCAGTTATATGTTCAGAACAAAGAGGAGTACGAGCAGACTGTCAGAAAGCTTTCTTATTTGCCTGCACACGAAGTAAGTGGGTTTCCTTTTGTTGGAGCCCCTTTTTTCATTGTGTACCGCAGTGGGAGAGTGTCTCCAAGGCGTTTTTTGACTTGCATCAAATTACTCAGGTGAGGAAAGTTCATTGCCATCATCGCGCAATCGAGTTTATAGTTCCTTTCAGCAAATACGCAGCCTGATGCGAAGGATGGGTGATCTCGCTGGTGTTGAGATTGAGCCTGAGAAACAAACCCATCTACTCGACCAGTCGATTGCGCAGGCAGGTGTTATTGGTGGTGGTGTTCCAGGTGGTCAGTCCTGTTTCTTCACGAGCTAGACCATATCTTAACACGAGAACAATGTAGCTGGCGGGTATGACGCCATCTGGCTGCTAATCTGCAGCCCGCCAGATCTTACAGAACCCCTGCATGGAGTGGAGTCCGTATGGAGCACCTTCGACGAATCCAACGTCACCCCTCTCCTTGCACAGGAAAGCGTCGCTAAAGGTGCTCGCGTAGTGCAGCTCGACGAAATACCAGGACTCAGAGAGGCTATCCAGCACTGATGATAAATATGGAACATCCCTAACCTAGCGTCCGATTTTGCATTATCTGTTACTCTAAATGTGTGCGTATAACAAAAATGGAGATCAGGTCATACACATCTTTGTGTCGCCCATGGGCGTGTACGCTCTTTGAAGCACTTGAAAGAGGGACACGGTCATCGCAGCCAACCCGAATGCGAGGCAAGCTGAAGCTGGGAGCTTTGCACGGGAGTACCACCGAACCTGTGGGTCGGTGAGTTTTAGATAGCAGGCAGCAGGAAAGATGTATGCAAGCGCTGTTGCTGAGACACCGCCGGTAATCTCCAGGGTGACGCCAAGATCGCAGGTGATCAATGCGACTGGCTCGGGATCAGCGTTAGTTCTGGACTGTAACTTGGCATAACGACGTACGAAGCATTGATGAGAAGAGGATAGTGGTGGTGAAGAAGACATGCCTCTGAGGATTATAGCTTTCGTGCGCGAAGAAGTATTGCTCGATTACCTGGAACAATCAAGTTAAATTTTGTCCCGCACCGCATAACATTAACCTACTTCTCTGCAGACAAACAGCTCCAAGGGCAACGTCGTAAACATATTCAGTCCAAAGCAGAAACGGGCGACGTTGATCAATGTGTCATTCTGTTCCCCATATATCAGACGCCAAGCAGTGAAAATTTTAGATCAATGCTCACAGGGGAGAAGTTGTTCAATATATTCCCCTGAGTTATATCCGTGAAAACCCAGAACGCTGAAATAGCTAAAGTACAGCACGCCACGAGTGATATGAGCGTCGATATATGCGTCACTCGAGCGAACCGGTCTAGGGTTGGGGTCTTCAGGCTCCCGTAAATGAGTAAACTATTATGGTGGCACACAAATGCAAAGCTAATAACCCCAATCGCCTGGACGACCCCTGGGCCAGTCACCGTGAGGCGTTTTGATGGATCGCCCCTGAGGTCAGGCGTTACGTGCGACCCCTCGATGAGCACCGCTGTGACGATGATGAGCATGCTGATCAATGCCAGTCCGGAAGCACGTGAAAGCTTATGGATGTCACGATAGAGGGATAATGGGTAGGAAACACAGGTTGTGCACAGCACGATGATGAATTGACGGTTGGTGAGTAGTGAGAGAACGGGTATCGCGGATAAATTGGGGAATATTGAACGAATGACATGGGGTATCGTGTCTCCTGGTCAGAACGTGAGACAGGAATATAACATAACAGAAGCTCTAGACTTGCCAATGATGATACCGAACGCGCACATGCCTGACGGAAGGGTCGATCTTGAATACAGCGACGTAGATATTATCACTCACCACCGAATGCAAATGAGAACTGGAAGAATGAAACAGCTGCACGCCCGCTGGGGCCAAAACAACTGTTCATGACTTCGATGTAGGAGCTCCTGCCGCTGAGCTTGGCGTTGATGACAACCAATCGGATAGTCCAATCCGTGACAGCGCAAAGGACCAGCAGAAGAACAATGCCCATAAAGAACCCTGCTTGACTCACGGCATAAGGCAAACCTATCACACTATAAGTCAATCCTGCTGCTGAAAATCAACCTGAACCAACCGATAATTCCTGTCGTCCCATGTCAGTGGCATACACGCTCGTGGGTGCTTATGCTTACCAGCCCCGAGGATCGAATTTGCCATATTTGAAACGGAGTTCAGTAAACCACCGCCAGACCACTGTTTTGCAGCTAGTTCGTCGAGGTCTAGGTTCCGAAACATTACATCATTCTCCAGGTCATTTGCTTCATACATAGGGATAGTCGTGTCTGGCGTCCTCCTCGCGGTAGAAACATCCATGAGACCAACCAGTAGAGGTATAGTGCGTTCTCGCCGTGAACCAGATCGAGCTTCACGCAAGTGCCTTTGCTCGCGCTGAATCTCAGCTAGTGAAGCATCATCAAAATCATCCGAGTCCAGTTCGTATTCTGTATAAGCAGTGGTAAGGTGCGTTAAACTTGTGAGTACGATGGTACGCACCCGCTTCTCGGCTCTGTGTTGTGGACCGTAAAGGCGGACCAATGACTTGCACCTCCTCCTGAAATCTAACACCTGACTGTGTCCTCCGCGTATCCGACCAGGTCACCGCAGTACTGCTTTCCGAGTCTTCGTCATCTGGAGCTGAGAAGACAACCTGGTTAGCTTCCTCTGCTGAAATGTCCTCGTGTGAATCGTTCAACAGAGGTTGCCTGGCCTCTCCGTCTGCTGTCGTCTCCCTTGCTCTTGAGTTTGCCGCAAACATCTGTCACAGTCCATATAAAGCGGGCGGGGAAACGAGAAATAAAGATCTCTAAGTACAAAGCTGTGGTCTGAATCACGTGATGGATACACGCACACGTGCTGTCGATCCTGATTCTGATTCCATAAGTTTATAGTACGTCAAATAAGAACATGCTACCCTAGACAGGTCTTGGACTCGGACTCCCTGCAGCTGCGGTCATGTCCCCCTCCGCCATTCTTTTACTTATATCTTGTTTTATGTGGATATTAGGCACCCTGGACCATGCATTAGTCGCTGGCCAGACTCCTGCTGCTTCGCTGGCTGCGTCCTTCTCGTTGACTACAAGTACCATGATGCCCTTTCCTTCCGCCACTCAAAGCGCATCCAATGCGTCTTCGTTCATCACGTCTAAATGGTCGTTAAGCAAAGGCCATATCCAAAATGGCGCTAGTAATCTTGCCTTCGTGAACGATCCCTTCCCAAATTCAACAGTCCCTGGTGTAACCGTTTCAAACACTTCTGGGCCCGTCTTGCAAGTGACGTATCCTTCTGGCACCTACGGAAGTCAAACCTCTGGCGCACAATGGTACTCGTTGTGGAATACAACAGACGGGTCTCAATTCCAGAGCATGGTGCTCTCCTATGAGGTTGCTTTTGATTCCAATTTCGACTGGAATCGAGGTGGAAAGCTCCCTGGGCTTAGAGGCGGGGTCGATGTCGAGGATTGCTCTGGCGGTGCACAACCCAACGGCACTGATTGTTTCAGCACCAGACTCATGTGGCGAAAATATGCGGCGGGAGAAGGTATAAACCTAGTCGTGTTCTCGTATCCGTGCTGAAATCTTGCTTGTAGTTTATGCGTACATGTTGACTCCAAACAACATTTGCTCGGATAGCAACATTATCTGCAACTCTGATTACGGAGTAAGTATCGGCCGAGGATCCTTTGGCTTCGAGACCGGACAGTATGTATATCTCCATACCGTATATCCTGATGCACTCACGGAAGATTCGATCGCAGGTGGTCCCGCGTAACAATTCTCGTGCAGTTAAACAATCCCTCTACGGTTGCCAATGGCAACGTCGAATTGTAGTAAGTAGTATCATTTGGGTGGCCTAATGTGTTACGGAATTCATTGCTATAGCTTTAATGACGTACCCGCGCTATCAAAACAAAACTTGTACTTCAGGACAGCGGACGCTGTCACCATCGGCGGTTTGTACTTCTCGTAAGTTGTGTCCTTTTGTGGATTGCAAAATATTGACTTGATGAATTTGTAGGTCGTTCTTTGGAGGTCGGTTTTGACTATATTTGTCGCATCTACACTGAAATATAACTGTTTCTCACAGGAGATGACTCCAGCTGGGCAACGCCGCAAACTGTGCATACTTATTACCGCAATATACAGATGTGGGGAAGTTCGTCTCCATCCTCATTTTCTGGACAGGTGGTTAATGCCGCATCATCCTCACGCGGGTTTGAAAACATGGGGTGGATGTTGTCTACATTACTTCTTTTCGCTCTTTACTACATTGGATGATATTTGTACGTTCACTACAGGGATGTTTGTACATCACTTCGGCGTTGTATCTGTTCTTGCCAGTAATCGCACTGGTAATTTGGAACCAAGATTGGTTATATACCTCCTTAAAGAACCCCTTTGAGAGGGGTCACGTATTCGGTCAGTGATTTGTCATGGATAAATCTAGTCTCGTGCGGTGCAGACCAAATAGACGGAAGACAGTTTGTTCCTTCTTTATCATGGGATAAACCTCTGGATATCGTGATAAGTTATAACCAACTCACATCCTTCTTTATCTCCACTTATCTGGATGGCATTCTCTGGAGCCCTTGTGCGTGTTCACCAATCTGAACTGTGCAGTCTGTCTGATTTATGCAGGGCAGACCTTGACTGATCTCAATGACTTTTTAACCCCATCTCAAGCATGTATCAAACCTATCGAACAGGCGAACGAGCCGGAGGAGAGCAAAGTGCCTGGTGCTGCTGCAGTGTGTCTCAGAGCTTGTACAGATAAGAGTCCGACTAACAGATTGTTCCCAGACAGAAATTGTGATCGACTCCGGAGGATCATACTACGAAGTCTCAGCAAACGATCCATCTTCTAAAAACATAGAGCGAAAGCTCCAGCAGGCCCAGATTAGCTTAAATGACTGCCTTGCTTGCAGGTCCGTCTTCTTGCCGCGGCGCATATCGAACCTCTGCTGACCATATCCTCGAAATACAGCGGTTGCATAACGTCGGCTGAGTCTGTATTGATCACACTACAGTCGCATACGGAGGTCCTCAACTTCCTATCATCCAATCCTCCCGTGTCGACACCAGATCACAAGATTCCTGTGCTCTCCATCGCGCCGCAGAGTCTCGCATCCCTCGCGGCATCCATCTCGTCATCATCTGGGTCGCCTGTGAGTCTCCTTCAAATATTGAGGAGAGTGCGAGCATTCTCTACACGGATACTTGGGTTCGAGCATGTTTACGACACTACATTCGCCCGCCATCTTGCTCTGCTAGAGCACACGCAGGAGTTTCTTGAGCGGAAGAAGGGGGAAGGGAAGCTTCCGATGTTAGCAAGTGCCTGTCCGGGATGGATATGCTATGCTGAGAAAGCACATTCCGAAATGTTACCTTTTATCGCCAGGACGAAGAGCCCGCAGCAGGTGATGGGGACAGTGGTCAAGTCGTGGTTCGGAAGTCGATGGGGAGCGCAGTACGTCTTATTACTTCTTTTGATCTCGCGGTACTGAATATTTGACGTGACAGACCGGATCAGATTTACCATGTGTCCGTTATGCCATGCTACGACAAGAAATTGGAAGCTTCGCGGCAAGATTTTTACAATGACATCTACTCGACTCGGGATGTGGACTGCGTCATCACGACTGGGGAGCTCGAGCTTATAATGCGCGAGAAAGGCTGGGACCTTTCCAAACCAGTAGAGAACGAAAGTACCCCCGATTTCGATGCTGAAATTCCAGAGCTCCTGTCACATCCTGGGACCAGCTCCGGATCGTATCTGCAGTCTCTCATCAACTCTATCACTGCTAGCCACCCGTCCCCTGTGGACCTCGCTGTCAAATTCATTCGCACTTCTGACTATGAAGAATTCACTCTTCGGGCTCAGGACACCGGCGAGGTCCTTTTCAAGGGCGCGAAATGCTATGGTTTTCGTAATCTCCAGAACGTCGTGCGCAAAGTAGGCCGTGAGGCTGGCGTGCAAGTTGGAAGAGGCGCTGCTGGAAGGATGGTTGGGATGCGCGCAAAGAAGCGAGGTGGGGAAGACGAGAAGGGGTATGATTATGTTGAGGTTATGGCATGTCCGGGGGGATGCGTCAATGGTGGTGGGCAGTTAAAACCCATTGCACGGGCTGCGGGGCAGAAAGAGGATGAAGAAGGGTACGCGAGAAACTGGCAGGAGAGCGGTGTCGAGATGCCAGTGCCAGGGGAGGATGGCGCGATGCAGGGCGCGAAATGGGGAAACAAAGAGTGGACGAAGGAGGTTGAAAGGGCATACTGGCATGACCTACCTATGCCGCCTCCGTCGCCGAGACCGGATGCTCAGACTTCTGATGGCCCGTTCGATCGTGCAGATCATCTTGCCGCACAGGTCAAGGTTGATCTTTGTCGACCCACGGGTGGTGGTGTGCATGATACTTGGGTTTCCGTAATGGACGAAGAGGCAGAGAGACGACGTCATGAGCATTTTCGGACGCAGTATCGAGCGGTTGAGAGCGAGGTCATCGGGCTTGCTGTGAAATGGTGATGACGTGTATAAGATAGATAAATAGTGCGTAACTAAGATATGCGACAAGCAAAGCTTATAAGTACACATTGACACAACAGAGTGGTGTGCAAAGCAAGGGATGACTAGAGTGATAATATAATAGAATGGAATTATAGATATTATCTCGATAGACGGGGCGAAGGAGCTGGGGGCACTCGTGCCCCAGATGGATTATTGCGGAGACCGTCAAGGTCATCAACGCTGCTGTGCACCTTGTTGAAACCAGTACTCGCAGGAAGCACAATATTTGGGTGTTCGCAAGGTGATAGTTTCTCTGGCATCGGGACCGAAATACTTGAGAAATATTTTAATTTGAACACTGGCGCCAGAGGAGTGGGAATGAATACTCACTTGCTCGCAATGGCAGTCAGGGCAGTTGTGGGGATGATACATGGAGTGGATGCAGTATTGGCTGTGACAATCGAGCTTCCTGATTTTGCGGGTCTTGAAGAAAGTCAAAAATAGGTCGAGAGCGCTATGAAGGAGAAGAGTCACGTACCACCTTGTAATGCTAAAGGAAGTGGATCTTGAGAATAGGGTCAATGGAATATCGTGAGACACTTACCCCACATCCATATTTTGTTCCTTCGCTAAAAAAGAGGGTGTCAACAACGACTTCTGGACCCTAGAACAGCCACTTGGCGAACTCACGTTTCGAGATTGCACATTGAGAATGACAGGTATGGGGTACTGGCAGAGGATTACTGAGTGAAATTCAATGCGGATGAGAGGAACAACATACCGGTTGTGGGGAACTGTGGTGGGGAGACTGGGTGTTTAACGAAGCGAAGCGAAAACTTTATAAGAGATTTTAAGGACTACGAGATGAGTCCGGATAGATGGATGGATGACAAGTAAACTGCGTCACAAGACTTTCACAAGACCCATTAACTTAACGAGCGATCCGGCCACGACGTGTTCAAAAAGAAGCAGAACAAAACCACGAATTTTGATGGTTTTGATGGCCACTCTTCCGGGTTAATAGCTCCACGGAACCATAGCCAAACCCGGGGCTCCAATCCCCGCATTTCTCGGAATTATTCGGATCTCCCATTTTTTATTTATGTGTATTTGTACAAGAAACTACCGTCCAAACAACGCCATACATTCCCCAAGCAACTTACTCTCGCATGTCCACCGCAGGCTCGTCATCATTGTCGACAACGCGCTCAAGGACACTACTTTTTATCTCTTACCGTGATTCGAGAGCGCGGTCTACGCGTTTCTCCCGTGCAAGCACGTCCTATGATGAACCATACGGCGCAGAAGATGAAAATGATACACTCATAAACCCTAGCCCCGGACACGTCACCCTCGACGCTGAGTTACCTCCCAAATGGTAAGTTCATTTTCAGTCACTCGTGTTTCAGATAACATTTATTCGTGTGCACTCAGGGTCGATCTTTCTGAACAAGTAGAGGAGATCTTGCGCGGGACGCAAGCTAATGGTTTGTTCCTGGAATATTTGCAGGCTCAAATGACATCATCATCTCCTCTACTTTTATCCTAGTTGTTGCCTTGGAAAAACTCCATGCAAAACATGCCCTTCCCGGATTTGCGGACCGGACCGCAGAGGAACGAGAAATAGAAGCGGCGACCACCGAAATCACTAAAGTATATCCTTTCATGGACTTTTTCTTGTCCGCAACCGTACTTACAGTTGTTCCATCATTTCCTCCTCGTGACTAGGATTTTAGACGATGTCACACTTTGATTCAACGGATCGGTACTGAACAAGGTCATTCATTTCCGCCTTCTCCTCAAAAAACTCAGCATGAGGGCCTTGCGGCCAAAAATGTGCAACGAGGCCTTGCCGCGAGGGTCCAAGAACTCAGCTCAACGTTCCGCAAGAAACAGCGTGTGTACATGGAACGTGAGTTGCCTCCTTGACTGCCGAGTTAGCGAGCACTGATCTTTTCTATAACCGCACTTTCTCCTTCGATTAGGTCTACAAGGGCATGCGATTAAGAACCAGGATCTCCTGATCGCGTCAGGAACTATTTCTTCAAGGGGATCCGAGGGCCTCACTGCTGTTGATGAAGATATGGAAGCTGCGGTGTGTAACGATCATTAACCATGTCTCTTGTATACCTAAATCGTTGTTCACCCCTGCAGCAAGCACAGATTCTAGATAACGTGCAAGATCATGATCTCCGCGCCCGTGACAGGGAGCTTACGGAAATCGCAAATTCAATATCTTCTCTAGCTGAACTCTTCAAGGATTTATCTGTCCTTGTGATAGATCAAGGCACCCTTCTTGACAGTGTTGAGTACAATATTGAACAAACTTCCGTAGAAATGGCCGAAGCTGTCAAAGAGTTAAACGTCGCAACACGGTAAGCCATATACCCGCAGTCGTCGGAAATATGCTGACACCTCGACAGATACCAGAAGAACACGGGTCGTCGGAAGATTATTTTCCTTCTCCTGCTGATCATTTTTGGGTTAATCATGATCCTAATATTCAAACCTCGGCGGTCGTCTACTTCAGGCTCTCCATCTACTCAAGGCTTCACGGATAATTTTGTGCCACGTTACGTTCATGCACGGACACCCTCACCATTACGCATTACGTACCGAAATAATACTTGATTGAGGGTCTGCGTCACCCTTGACATAGTTTTTACGGACAATCTGCAATGAACCATTCAACGAAGCACTTGCGTTCTTTCTTCCATTCAGCCGTGAGCGTCAATGGCCAACTCATATTAAATCTAGCCCCTTTCGTGGAATTCGACTGTTTCATCTCTGTTATCACGATGTCTCGCCATTTTGAGCTCCCAGCCCTCATCGATATGCGATCAGTTATGCTTTGGGTGAGGCCCCGTGTCTTGTCACCTGCGCATTGTCACTCGTGCGCTCTCTGACGCGACGCAAAATAGGCAACGAGGCACCAGGTACCTGGTGGGGCACCGTTGCTTACCTTCAAAACTAATCATCTAGTGCCGCAGCCTTAACCTTTTTTGACTGCCCCACGCTGGACATGTAGCTCCCGCATAGGGGTCAATAGCAAAGTTTGATTCCATCAGCCCGCGGTCCACGGAAACGCTGTTCTCTTCTTTTACGACTCCCGTATGATCCGCCTCTCTTCCAACCCTCAAACCGAGCAAAGACACTGATCCTTTCGACATCCCAGATCATTTTTGGCAGAAGCATGAGAAGTCTTCCTCGCCTGAAGTCAAGCCCTTTACAAGAGCGTCTATCACCGCCTGTACACAAGATCCTTCCTTCGGTACTCCGAATTGACCGAGGGCGTTTTGACTGAGTAAGCACCGTACCACTGGCTTCTTATTTGTGCCGTCACCCTCAGGCTGCTCACATAGGAGCGCGTTAAAAAATTACAGCATGATGTTTGCGCTTCGGATGGTTTCTTCGTCTCATTTTTACATAAAATGTGCGTCGTGGTTCAAAAATGGTCAAAGTAAGCTTTTCGCCGATTTTATTTTGGATTTTGAGCGCCCAGATGTGGCTTGGAGAGGGCACAGGTAAGGTAAGATTGCTGCACCCTTCGTTTTACGCCCTCTGAGCAAGATACCGTACTCACTAGGTGAGTACGGTATTATATTGGAAACTCTCCACGTTAATAGCGGCGATTGGAAGATTGCAAGGCGTGTATGCACTTCCTCCGGTGTTCCGGGGGTGCACCCTCTGAAACCAAAGTTACCAGAACTGATGGTTGATGGAGAGCGCGGAGAAGAGTATGTTGTGTGGGATGAAGCCTGTGCTTGAGTAGATTGTCGTGGGTCGTTTTAGGGTTGTTTAAGAAGAACGCCCAGAAACGTACAATCTGTATGGAAACAAAGGTAACCGGAACTGATGGCTGACGGAGAGCGCGGAGAATGAGTCTGTTGTATGAGATGTCACGTAGATGCTGCAACTGGGAAGTCCGTGTTTGAGCAGTGGATCTTCATGTGTTGTTTCTGCCAGGTGTTTAGAGGACAGCCAAGAACGTGCAATCTGTATGGGATATGCATGAGTGTGATTGGTAGACTGCTCCGGGGAGCTGCCAATACTTTCGACTCACAGCCGGTCCATCTGGTCCGAGCGGATCCTAGTAGCTGTTGATGCACTTTCTCATCGGATGAGGCATCCGCAATCACGGCGAACAAATCTTATGTTTGCTTAGACGATAAGGAATAGCAAATGTCTTGCAATCTCTATGCAACAGATCAGTCGGAAGTGATGGATAGTAGTAGAGGATAACCCTTAGACCAGAGGAAGTGAGCGATTGTCTGAGATTATCAAGATAGATCAGAACAAAGAGTCCGACCCATTCGCGAAGAGGCGCCAATGAGGCGCCGAAGACCCCCTATACCCCGGTCTATATAGACATACTACATCTTGCAAAGATCTCAGCGCGAACATTCAATACTACCGCGTTTGTACCTGATGTAGAGGTCACTGCCACGACTCAGATGTACGGATACTTTGAGATTGGCCTCCACTAGGCAGCGCTGGACTTGCCGGTTACGGTCTCACCAGGTGTACCTCCATGATCCGAGCGGAAGGCACGAGGGGGCTAACGTGCACGTTCGCAGCTGCGCAACTTCTGCCAGTGTGAGTTGGGGAGCCGATCGAGCTTGAAGGCGGTACTAACGAGCCAGCCACTGACATGCGCACCTTCTATCATATTTAGGCAGTCATATGCGTGTTGGACGATGGCAGAAGCATAATCAGTTCGTCTGCGTTGGAGGACAGATCACGGTCTAGCATATACTAGTAGACATGCTGCCGTCATGAATAGACGCTAGACTGTGCCATCTTCAGTAAATTTGACTTGACTTCGGAGGCTGGATATTTCATATACATCTACGTGTTCGGGACAATTATAACGAGACGCGTGATTGGTGTCGTGGAGGAACGCCGAAGTTTGCGATATTGAATCGTCCAAATCGGATACATAAACCAACCGTGACGACATCAAAGGAATTCCCGGAGCGAGATTTCGTAGATGACCTCGTGGAGATGCGCCCTCACTATAGGGTGAGGGCAGTCTCCCCCAGTCAGGTCATTAGAAGGAAGACAATCGTCCCATGGCAGTGATAGTTCCGAGCCGCTTGCGGTGGATAAAGAATGATCACCCGAAGCTCTACGAGGAACTATGAAGTCATCTCGGATCAAAGGCAGCATAGAGCGGAGATGGAGGTGAGGTACTAAACCAGACATGTCCCCTGCGCCATTTGGCATAATCGATTTGCGTCACTCAAACTCATCATCCATTTTCGCAAACAGCCCAACTGGGAGTCCTCAGCAATTGCCTCATGCTGCAAACCTCGTGAATCATGCGTCCGAACCTTGTGGCATCAGGCCTCACAGTGATGATGATTTTCAGCTTCGGACGACGGTCAGTGGTCACCAGTTGCACTCACTAATCAAATATATTCTTCGAACGTGGTGCTTGGATTAAATTGGGTAACGCCGTCCTAGTCCTTCGTCAGTAATACTTGCATTACATTATCCTTGAGTTTCAGATGACATGTTCATTGGTGACACTCGAAAATACTTATCTCAGGCTGCAACTTGGAGATGCAGGTAGGGTCTATTGCGAGTAGATGAACGTAGATTTTTTTCAAGTTTCAACGCATGATACCCAAGAGTAATTTCCGCCTCTCGTACTCGTCGTCAGGCAGCATATGCAAGCGTGTACGTATGGTGGCGAGTCTTCCAGTTGCGCTGGATGACTTAACGTCGCGCGGGCTCAATGCCTCCAGAAAGAGATATTGTGGTAGATCTAGTCGTATTCATCCGGGACTCTGGGAGTTGTATGTTGTGCTTTGAGACGTATTCCCAACTGCAAAGCTGTCAGTTTTACATTCCGGTGTCGCAAATTTGGATAGGGAATAACCAGGCGAGGGAAAAATTGGGTATGGGGAAGAAATCATGTGCTTGATATATAGGAAGAAATTGTCATTTGCCGAAGCCGAGGTGAGGTGGCGTACCTGCGATGATATTCACGGACAGTACCTAGGAGTTTGGTATGAGGGCTGGGGCCGTGAAGCTGGCGAGGTAAGTAGTAGATAGTAAAGACGATGACGACGACGACGACGACGACGACGACGACGTACACTGTACGGCTGAGGACGGAGTGTGTGAAGCACTGCCTAGTGATCGCATGTGCACTGAGCGTTCCGGTGCAAGGCCAAGAGCACTGAAGACAAATGAATATCGAGATTCGAGAATGATACAATTGGAAGCGCTTACTATGTAAAAGTTAAACACTCGAGACACGTAATTTCAAGTGATAGAGCGCTCACAAAATCGACTATGATGTTGCTTCGGGCCTTCGACGCCTAGCTCGTACACCTCTATATCCAAATCAACTCACCGAGTCTCCATCTTCCCGACAGGCTCGTATCCAAGACATAGGCCCATAACTCATTACAGCACCGGCACCAGTGACTAGATTATGTAAGATCGCTACACACATCTAGGGCGGAATACTTATACCATCGAAGACATCGATATCGTTTTATTCTTGACAGGCTACTACCCCTACGTACCTTACCTCCAAATCATTCACCCTAAGTCTCGCATACTCTAACATAACGCCCTCCCGCATCCTGCCCTCCACCTCCAGATCCTCTACGCGCACAATTCAACACTCGCAGTCATAAGCGCGACTATATCATTCATATCCTTCCTCCTCGCAGACCTCACGAGCACCTGGCTAGCGCTCGCATGTTCAGGAACCATACCCGTACCTACAACGTTTATGAGCGCGAACGACTGGACGCGCTGACTAGACGACGTGCAGAGACCGATAATCCTTTTAATCTGGTCGATTTCCACTTTTTAGGACGAGACGAACTTTCGTATGCTGTAGCTCTCAGAAATGATATCGTAGGAACGCGAACAGGGTTGGGCGGGGTTCTCGCAAAGTGGTAAGATGCGCAGGACGCGAAGCGGCGGGCAGTGTATGCTGTAAAGCTGGATAGTTTGTATGGCATGATGAGCAGGATAGGGGGCAGTTTGCTACAACGCGGGACAGTGTCTACACTTCCAGACCGTGGGGCACTATTGAATTGAAGTACATATCGTCAGATATTTTTTTGTTCTGTTTCTAATTTATGTCCTATTGAGAGCTAGACTCTATGGAGGACAATACGTGCTAGTCTAAGGGACCCCAGTCACGGTGTAAGGCGTACCCCACCAGTCTATCAGATAGATTATGATGCATAAAGCCTTGATATGACGTGATGTATATCAGTGTAGGTTGTAGGTACACAGGCAATATGGTATAATAGCTGTACAGCGCCGTGGTATGTATCATAAATATATCATACATATTAACCAATGTCCAGGTACTACCAACTCGTGACCAATTTGAGTAGGCTTCAAATTTGAGATGCTGAGATGTTTGACGTAGTCACCCACTGCACTCAACTTGTAGGCTGTTCAAGAGCCTAGTGCCCGCCCAACTCTCGCAGGATAAGGTGAGATCGAATAATCTTTACGGAGACTCACCCGGACCATATAAACATGTCCGAGCTCGAGATTTAGACCGTTTCGATCCTTTCACATCACCGTCTCGTACTCAAGGAACAACCTGAGTAGTCTATTTGGATGCGGACGCAGTGGACAAGGGGGCGATGCGGTCTGTGAACCTGTCGGATGAAGGTAGACACGATAAGATACACTTGTCATTCATCAAAGCCGGAGTTGAGGTATCCTAGCGAACCTTCGGTGATATTCACGGACATCGTCTGGGAGTGTGCGGTTAGCACAGAGGAGCTTGGCGTGCCAGTCACAAACGATGAGATCGAGTATGAGATGCCGGGAGTCTGAAGTCTGGATTGACCCGTAGTCATTCGTCGAGTGAGAGGGTACGAGTAACATTCGAGTTAGGATGACGCGGACACTGAAACAGGTGTGTAAGTAAATCGGAACTCCATTGTCGAAAAAAGTTGGTTTTATTGTCTTATTTTACGAAGGGCCCAGGGCCCCGGTAAAATCATGTGGCACGTGACTTCTTGCCTGATGCGGCCATCATTAGAAAACGCGTTCTCCGAGCTTCAAACGTTCCGAGTCATGTTATCGGACGCGTCTTGTTTATAATAATACAACTCTGTCGTTTGCGTCTCGTTCGCCGTCCACTGCCGTTGCTGCGCATCACGATCTGTTATTCTCTGACGCATCAGTACTTCGATTTTGTTCAACAAGACCAGGGAGCTCGTCGTTTGAGGAGCGGCCGGACAGTGCAGTGAGTCCCTGCTCCACCACTGCATTACTATGGACGCATTCAGTGCAGCGCCTGCGAGCACGGCAAGTTATGTTTGCACTCCTTACACTTTGTATATACATGCTTTCGTTAATATAAATATTGATGTATTCAATGTGCTCGTATGAACCAAGTCGGCCGAAAATCGAAATTTTGTGCGTCTTCCTTCAGAGATTTGATGAGATTTTTCCCTTATGTTCAGACTCTAAATCTGTTACTCAGATGGGGCGCTGAAGCCGCGTGTTAGCTGAAGTTTTCAAAATACAACCAGGACTTAACTGTCCGAGAACCAGAGGGGTGCTGCCTAATAAGGCGAGATGTTGATGCATGGCTGTGCATCTGTCTCCTCCCCATTTCATTCGACAGCCCCTCGTGCAGTGATCTAACATTTACAGGCCAATCAAGCATTTACAACGCCCCTCGCGTCCGTTCTCCAGCCTGGCGACCTCAGCTGGGTGCATGGTTACCATCTGTTATTGGTCCCCCAGATGAGCGCGGCGGTTATTCTTCCGTGCACCTTCTTCCGGACAGAGTCTCAACCTACCTTCACCAGTTCTCATGAGGGAGGGTTACAGTGGCTCCGAAAAAACTGAACGAGACCGTGGAGTTGGAATGGTAGCCCTTCACGTTTGGAAAGTGGAACGGTAATTCAAGCTTTCAAGGTGAAGAACGGATCCAAGGTCAATCGCAACGGTGTGGAATGTCAAAGTACGCCCGGTTTTTTTTAACTTGAATGCTATCTCATGATCTTTCCCGTCCGTCTCGTTACATTTGATAGGAAGTTGTGGTTGGTATTGGAACCTTATAGGATGGCATCAACGTCAAACGCCTGCAGGTGGCACCAAGTCATTAACGGTCACTCCCGGTCAATCAGTTCAGCCACAGCAATTGCTGCTGAAGGTGATCCAGTGATTGAGTTAGGGTGGTCTTGACGTACTGATTGTACGTCTTTGTCATAGTATCTTGTGACTACAAGAAATGCATGACGACTCGGTACTCAGGAGCGGGTCTCATAGCATATTCCCTTCTACATATCACCTGCTACTTTGGACGCTATGGTCAAGTTTTCTTCGAAGAGCTCGCAAGATCGTCTCGCCCTTGTTAGCGCTGGGATCAACAATTCCACAGGTGCCCCTCCCATTCTCCATGGCTCCTAGAACACGAACGCCCTCCAATGCGCCCTCCAACAATTCTATCCATCCGCTGAGCGTGCTCCACGTTCATCATTTGATTGCACACGTACACCTTCTACTCTAATACCTGGACCATCCCTCGATGAGCGACACCCCTCGTTTGACGCTGACAGACCTTCTTTTGAAGCATGACGCTCTTCATTCAATATCCCTCGAACTCAGCATCCTAACGACGTATGACGCCCTTCCTTTGACGCCCCTCGAACGCAGCATCCTACCGATGTACCTTGTCCTTCAACAGATCATGCACAACCTAATCCAGGATCCGTACCGCCCCCACATGCACCAGTTTCGCATCCACCCCGCACAACTGCGACGATCCCTCCATCATCAGATATACCCTTTCCGTCATTTGCCCCTGCGACCGGCGCATCAGTTCCAGACAGTGAACGTAACGTTGACACAAAATCTGGAGGTGAGGCTGGTATGGCTGGGGTTGGACGGAGGGGTTGGACGGAGGGGTTTCGCAGCTGCTGCACGAGCCGCCATGTTTGCTGCGTCCCTTCCTCACCATGACCCTGGCCAGAACAAGGATACATCTCTTGCTATGGATGGTCGTCGCGCGAATGCTCCCCGGTATCTGGATATCAATGCTACTATGAGCCATGTCATGCGAGGTGAGTTGCTGCTGTTTTCGATAATGCACTTTTTGCATATATTCCTTCATTCCATATGTATCATCAATTTTCCGGCTCAATGACATCATCTTTGCACTTTTTTCTGCCTTTTCAAAAGTACAATATCGTCTTAGCACTTTCATTAAACATATATGCTCATTCATTCTGTCTTTTCAGCCGTAATGACACCCCCGCTATCTCCGAACGATATTCTCATTCTCCTGTTTCTCTTCGCGCAATATTGCCATTATCGCCTGCTCCGAACATACCGCTGACCACTGGGCAATTTCCAAAGACACCGCTATCAAGTCCTCGCGCTGTGGCTCGGGGGCAACTTCACTCACCATCCCCAAACCAGAAACACGTTCCTCTTTCGTCATCGCCTGCTGATATCCATATCGTCACTCCACCACGGACACCCTCGCGTATTTCGAATCATTTTACTCGACACCTAAGCGGAGAAACCGTAAATCAGTCACCATTTTCAGCTGTTCCTATTCGCTTGCCGTTTCTCGATATGTTTAATAAAGCGCCTGTGAACGGCGGCGGTGAGGATGACTCTGACGAGGAAAGTATGTATACGACGCATACAGCTGAACCGGCGAGGTGTCACATATGCGACGCAGGACCCATGTCCCCATCGACAGATTCAGATGCGGGCCTGACCTATGCAAATGAGTCGGATGACGACACGCCTGTGATGATGCCACTTGATATACGCAAGTCCAGCGCACTATCTGGTATGAATAAGGTCAAGTTCTCAAGTGTTGAAGGCGGACAATCATCTTCACCAGTTTGGAAGGCGCCATCAAGGAAAACTTCCGCTTCATCTGCTACTTCTTTCTCCACCTCATGAACCGCAAATGCCGGTCCGAGCCACGCGCGGCAAGAGGCCCTGGTAATAGGCAAAAGAAGGAGACGGAGAGTTTTGCGTCGCCTAGTGCGAGGCTGTTAACCATATCCTGGTTAGTTTGAAACCCATGATTCGAAGACGGGAGAACTCCTCCGATATGACGCTGACGATGATGAGATCACGCTGAGAGAAATGGTGAGGCAAGAGAGGTTTGGAGTGGGCATGGTGGACCGAAAGAACCTGGATGCACAGTTCGCCAAGACTATCATGGAAGATAGCAAGTTCGAGGTGCAGGAGCTCTAACAACTGAGCTACTCCCAGACTCACCGAGCGTCCATAGAACGATCTTGACTACATGCGGAACGACTCGGGCGGCAGAAGATGTGATCTGACGCAATGAAGCGACAATTCGCTGTTCACGGTATGTCCTCGCATCTTCTGTTTACTTTTTGACTCTGGACAATTCTCATCAGACTACAAACGCACTCGAAATGCCCTTGCAACGTGCCGGTTCTGCTACGGTGAAGACGACACGCTTCCGAAAGTACCTATCGTTGCAATGGGAACACGAGCCTACCTCTCCTGCACTCTGAATGAGGAGCTTCTAGACGGTCATTGTCTCATTGTGCCCATAGAACATCACCTTACTATGTTGGAGGCTGATGGGCGGCTGAGCCTTGACAGCAAATTTGTCAGACCTGGGAGTCCCTCATTATACCTCCTCCGTGTTACCTTCGAAGCAAGTGGTGCGTACGCCGATTGCATCCGAGCTCCGCCCGTCTCACTTGATGTTCCCCTCAGTATGCGGTACTACTCGTGCCAGAGGGATGTTGTAGAGGGAATGATATCCTGACACGCCCTCGCACGATTTTGAGTCAGTCGATCTACCCACAGAGTCCGCAGCATTCGATGATTACTTGGGAAAGAATGGTCCATTATTACCTCCTCATATATCCCGTCCTCAAGTTGAAGAACTCAGCTGGCAGCACAACCTCATCGCACTGGCAGCTAGGTCATACCTTCCAGTTCGAAAAGACTCGTATGGCTCTCGTCAATTCCACCCTTGCGCTCAATCTCCTTATCAGCAACTTCGCAGGACGCATTGTTTACCATCTCTCAGCATCAAACTGGCTTGTTGTCTTCCACCGTATACGCCAGAAAACACACTTTCTCGCCAGTATGACAGAGGATAACCCTGATATGATTAATTTGCAGCTGATGACCCACAGCGCGATGGACAAGGCCCGGCTTGTGCAAGTCCTGCATGAGATTTCTTCACTGCTTGTGAATATGAAATGGCAAGTCCAGGCAGCGGTTGCTATCCCACTACATATGGCAATTTGGAACTGGATCGAGATGTGTCCTCAGGAATTCAATGAGGCAGTGAGATCAAGAGGGAAAATCGAGGGCGTGCCGGAGCGTGTGTTCGACCTGCTGCACCCCGCAAATGAGCCCGGTCGAGAGCGTGCGTTATGGCTAACCTCGACTATCCTTGCTTGTCTTGCTGCTGAGCGTCTGTCGCCCGATTATCAAATCGATGTCAAGACTCGTTCCGTAA
>KV448159.1:99318-110729 GCA_001658105.1 Rhizopogon vinicolor AM-OR11-026 | reverse complement strand
ATCTCTTACCTGCTTTTAGTGACGGACAACACGGCATCCGTCACTGACAGTCGATACCCGTCTTGGAAAGAGTTGCAGAACACCGTTTGGCTGAGCGAAGGTCGGATGATGTGGTTCCGAAAGATGTATCTTCCAGATCCTGCGACCTGGACTGAGCCAGACAACTCGCCCATCTTTGCTTCGGATGCTGCTCTTGCCAAGGTCCCACCTGCATTTGTTTGCGTATGTGAACTTGATCTGCTGCGCGATGAAGGTATCGCGTACGGCGAGAAGTTGAAGTCGCTTGGAGTGAAGGTAGATATTAAGGTGTACCCGGGGGCACCGCATCAGATTCTTGGGATGGATGCTGCACTGAAGGTTGGGAAGCAACAAGCTGATGATGCAATCAAGGCAGTGGGTGACGCTTTCAGAGCCGCGTAGGATGATGGTCTGAGTCAGAGAAGGCATAAACTGTGCACAATTATTTCTGATCTTAGACCTGATGGTGACGCTAAGAGTCTGTAAACCATATTTGTAACTTTGGATGGGTGTGGTTAAAGAAGACGGAAGTAAAATGCAGACAGGGGATATACACCTTCCCCTAAGTACAATCATGTGATCGCGTTACACACTCCGCAACAACTCCGCCCGAGTCCGCCGTGACTGCCAGTCAATCCAAAGTCATACGAAGATTTGAAGCTCACCTCTGCTGCTAGTGAATACTTTGATGGTCGTCGTTAATCTGCGAGTCTTCCTGTCCTTCAAAACCATTGTCTCGTGTTTTCATCTCACTCTCGTCGTCGATATGTTCTACGACTCAGGACGCCAGCTGTGTCAGCAACTTTGAGTCCTTCAAAGTACTTGCACTGTGTGGTCCGTGCAGTGCGTGCGTGCAGGACGGCCCATACATCTCCATCCGCCGCCCACGATGCAACCGGCTGTTCTGCTCCTCTTGCTTCTATATCAACGAATGTGAGCGGTGTCGCCGTCCAACCCTCTGCTCTGAGTACGCCAAAGAAGCTTCAGATGCGAGCGATAAGGTGGTGGACGGAATGCCTGCTAAGTATTTCGGGAATCGGGATGTCACGGTGCGGATGGAAAGGTCGCTTCCCACACTTGCGAAACATGATAATGAATTTGAATCCAATCTCATTATGGGTGTCTCGTAAACGCAGGAAATTCAGAATTGGATTATACCTCTACCTTGGCATTTCCTACTATCTCCCTGATTGCGGGGGTTTGATCTGATTTACAATGACCAGGCTGACACTACTGGCAGCTGTTGCAGTCCGACGCTTTCGTCATCGAGCCGAAACATTAATTAATATTGGAGGTCACGAATGCGAGTATGAATGAATGAACAGCGTTGTCTGAAATATATGTTTCTTTTCCAGAAGTCATACTCTTGGTTTTGATTGCGCCTCAAACCATGCACCGTGCGCGACCTATACCCCTCTAGAAATGATGATTATGGATCTACTGGTGGGCGCCCAGGGAATTCGGACACGCTCTCAACAACTCATAGCACTGCACCATTCAACATGATGCGGTAACGGACTGACAGAATACGGTCAATTCTGACAGACAACCACCTCTGTCAGGTTGTATTGCGTCAGTCGTATGACTATCGTGAATCAGGACTCTCATATTTCGCTATATGAATACTTCTCGCTCAGATTAACATACGTATGCACTGCTAAATACTAGCATCGCTACGTGACGAGTTTCATGCAGAATAAGTGAAAACGAATGTAAGAAAGGTTTCTGCCGGCGCAGTCGGCATTTCCTAAGTAGACATATTTGATGGTTAAAAAAGTCTGGAGGGTACCTTCACATCACTCACTGTAAGAGAGCTGTGTTTTGGAGAGCAGTTGTATCCCATAGAGAGATCGTCGACTGATCTGTCATGCGAGAAAGTGAAGGCCGCATCGAGCGGGATTCTTCTACCCAGGGAAGAGTCGTTGAGCTCCTTCGAGACGGCCTCGATGTTATGTAGGCAAAATAGCACATGAGGCGCAGCAGCGTTGCGGTGCATCGTGCATGCGAGTAAACCGGAAAGTCGAATTGTGGAGAGGGAACAGATCTTTCCGCACGGCATATTTGATGCAGTGTTGACGATGATGACTGCCCGACGGGGCTATAGTCTGCGCAGATACCAGTTCCGCACTGTTCGGCTTCCTTGAATGACAGGGTGAATACTACAGCCTATCTGGTACGTCAAGAAACTCACGAGTCTAATAATTGATGCCCGAAGCTCTTTTACTTGACAACAGATAACTGCAATGGAGTAGCTGAGTCCTTTGAAGAATCCTTGGTAGTCTTCAAGCAATGTCGTTGCGCTATGCGCTTTGACGCGCAAACTCTGCATATTTTTCCGCAACCTACATAGATAAGACCGTCAGTTGCATTATTTGTGCACAGCAAACGGATGAACATACTTAGCAAGTGTGTCTTTCATTTGCCTCCTGAGCGTGCTGTCGGGTAAAAGGCCTGCTTCTACAGCAGAGTCGTAAAGATCTTGCGTTTCCTCAAGTAGCCCGACCAACTCCTTGATCATTCGACTAGGTAAATGAGACTGGCAAAATGCAAGGATGCCACCGAATATCGGCATCATCCCTACGGTAAGCCCAAATACAGTGGTATAAAATGAAAATGCATTATCCATTGAAGGAAGTAATTGCGTTGTAGAATCTGTCGTAACCAAGAAGGAGTGATGGTAGAGGAGTGATGTAGAATGGCAGATCTAGAGTAGGACAGTATGGATTCTAGGAGTGACACTTAGTCTTTGTATTCTTGTTAGAGAAGACCCTCTTGGCCAAGCGCCCTTCTCCCCAGCGTGGTTATCGTGAGGTGTACTCATGCATACGGCGTGTATGAAGGACTAACTAGAATTTCGGCATTGAACAAAGGATGTGTGGATGGATAGATTGTTGGTGACCAAGAGATCACTCATCAGCGTAGCGCTCAGTACAGAATCGACCAAAATAGAAAATGATATGACACGTTCTGGGAAGCGGAGTTGAAAACATTACCGCTGGCTTTCTAGGGACCGGAAGAACCCGACAGTGCTGGTTGGAGACTAGCACTTATGTAACCAATTCTCCATTGATTATTTTCCATCTACATACTTATAACGTGGCACGTCGCACTGGACCGAGTGTAGCGTGCAAGGCAAGATGTAGTACGAGCTGCGGTATGACAACACAAATGAACGAACATGCTGAAACCTACGGATCAGCTTAGCGGCAAGATAGGGCAAGATACACTACGTTTCAGCATGGTGTGTTGGACGGTGGAAACACCTATTCTATTCCTAATATCCAAACTTTGAACATACAAAAACTCGTACAATACACTATCAAGCCCCATAATGAGGAGTTTCGCAATTCCACCGGGCACCCACCATAAGTATGATGCTGTATTGATACACTAACAGTAGAGCGGCATGGTGTCAGCCCATAACTACAGCCAGTTCCGCTGTGCATCCATAACGTACTCAACCGTTGCTTCTCCGAGCAAGGAACACGAGTGTATGCAGCATGGTGTTCAGCCCCTGCAAGTTCTGCTGCGTATCTATAACGAATAGTGATGCCATCAGACCTGGCTCAGGCTTAGAAGACTTGGAAGGGCTCGAGCTCAGAAGCTACTCATGCCATGCCCCTTCTGGAGCCTCATCAATTCGTGCACACAAGGTGTGTGGTATGAAGGACTAAAATAATGACTAGTCGGATCTCGGCATCGAAAACAAAGTAATATTAGTCGTTCAAACGTTATGATCGCGCAAATTTCCTTTCATGAAATTTACGATCGTGTTTCAGAATTAGCCTGGATTTGGAAATTCTTTAATAATACCATTCATATCAGTGACCGATTTCTTTCGACGAGTTTCGTGGCTCACCGGCATCATGTGTTACTAGTAATACTTTATGATACCTTGAAGGAATTATTAACCAGGGTCTGCTCTTCTCGAACCATTGGGTGTGCTGGCAGTAACACTCACCGCACGATGGAGACATTTGAAACAGAAGGAATAATTGCCTTTGTTCTTTCAAGGTCTGACTACGGGAGACTAATGAAAACAAGACTTTGGATGAAAAAAAGTGAAGAGTGAGGTCTTCCTATTCTTCAATTCCTAATACAGAACATCATACAGTACGTGATGAGGGAACGTATACAATAGAAAGCCAGGAACTAAGAAAAAAAGTAAGTTCCGGATCCTGCAAGATCTTGCAGCGCTCAGCGCTAGAATGAGACACGAGGCGAGCCAATGCGTTATTATCACCTCGTGTTCAAATCTGATGGAGTGTGGGGATTGGGTGGGCGCTGCAGGTTAAGTCCTAGCGCTCAGCGCTCATCCATTGTTTTGGTGCAAATTATTATAACCGTTATAGAAACACCTCAAACACTTACAGGATCCTAATACAGAAGGTGCAACTAGTATCTTCCTTCTATTGCGTCTGTCTCAGGGAGACTACTGCAGGATGTCCTTGGAGATGAAGACGTTGCCAGAGCAGAGTGTTCTATATGACTCTTACCTTTCCACTGCCAGATCTGTCTGGATCGTGCTCGTCACATCAGTACCGTTGGATCTTCTGAACGTGTAGTGCATCAAATAATAAAAAACAGATGCTATGCTTTTCAAGCCTTGAGGAAGTCCAGAACTTAGTTTCGAACCTGGTCGATGGTTCGGTCATGGGTTCAACGTCGCTGAAGAACCGAACAGCACATTTGGTTACTCATTTGGTCTTCTGGTGACAACTGCGGACTCGTTCAGACTAGTCCAAACTCGTCCGAACCCTTTTTATGTTTTTTTTTTTCAGACTTTGAAGAACAACCCGGACATCTTGATCAACCTTCGTGTCATTATCTGTCAACTTAATGGACACCGCAAGGCACAAGCTATCGCGACATGTGTCAACACCACTTCAAACCGCGTGACTGGATGACTCACCGGAAAGCCTGTGGGAGATCCAACATCGACTCGAGGACAAACGTCTTGCGGAATTCATTTGACAATAACAGGTAAATTTTGGCTTCACTCCAGCTGGGATGATTCTAACTTGACTTCTGATTGCAGAAC
This sequence comes from Rhizopogon vinicolor AM-OR11-026, assembly GCA_001658105.1. NCBI lineage: Eukaryota > Fungi > Basidiomycota > Agaricomycetes > Boletales > Rhizopogonaceae > Rhizopogon > Rhizopogon vinicolor. The sequence goes on along the minus strand of KV448159.1, from coordinate 105,670 downwards.
CAGAGCGGAGACGTTCGACTAGTACAGCATCTCGACACATTGAGTTTCCAACAGTATTGCACTGAATGGCGATAATGAGCGCAGGAGACACAGCCTGAGGTAAGTTTTCATACTGAGTGAGGTTTATTCCTCTAGCAAATGGTAAGTCTGTTGACGGCAGCGATCAATATCACCTGTAAGTTGTCCGCGAGGCTCCTGTCGCTTCTGAGAATTGGGGAGAGACAATGTAAAATATTTGTCCCGATGACTTACTTTTCGTGTACGACTGCAGCATTACCCAGCTATCGTCCAAAGGCAGTTTCTTCTCCGTATCCCAGCGTCATATTCCGTGCACTGTATATCGTATGTTCGTATAAGTCGTAAACTTAATAAACACTCAGAACGTCAGCATCTACGTCTTCATATTAGAGGGCCGAACAACGTTACCGCATTTACACAAAATCGCAGCTGAGATACCGTATTGACAGCTCTTTGGACTGAGGGGTGGTTGTGAATTTGAAGCCTCGCATTTGCGCTGGTTGCTCGAGGATGTTGTAACTGCGACATGGCGGGGGTGACACAGGGGACCACTGGATCTTGCGCAGATCATTGGCTACCTGACCACAGTCCAGATGTTAGTACTACACACGCGTAGTCGGGACTCCGAGCGTGAACAGCACATATTGAAAATTAATTGATAAGCCTATATAAATTTTAAGTACTAACCACTTAGTACTCACTCATATCTTCGTTGAACTAGACCAGACGAGGACAAGTCGACGGATTGAATATCAAGAGATACTAGAAAAAGTCAAATGAGAATGAACTGTCTGGAATGCACAACGCACTCTGGTAATAGCGAAATGCTACCCGCGACCAAAAGGACTCGGAGGTAAGACAATCTCATGGGCACTAGACGAATCTGTTTTAAAGTTACGTTGACTGAGTGTACCAGTCTTCGCATACCCAGAAGCAAGACAGTACATCACGCCCTGGACCTGCACGCACCTTCCCAAATGTGCTTACATTGAATGGACATCCAACTGCCGCCTATGCGACAGCGAGCTATGTTGGTCCGATAATATGATCTACCCGGATTGCATGAGCGACAGTGTGGCATGTATGTGCCAGAATATGTGGGCATATCCGAGTCGCCTGTGCACGGAGAACAACAAAAACGTAAGTTGTCCCCCCATATACGGCCCCAACGCTGTATATGGGGAGACCTTAAATTCTACAATGTACATCAAACAATGCAAGTGGTGCCACCTTACGTGCCTCTGCTACTAATGTGCATAGAAGTTTCGCATGCGAGCAACGCGGTACTGGAGGGATTGTCTGCTATATAAAGGTTTCTGGATGTGTGTCAAGGTGGCTTCCTGCGTTAGATGATCATGACCTTTTCAACCGATTTGACGGTGACATCTTACGTAGCAATGAAATGAACAGCGTTGTTTGAAATTTTTCTTTTATGCTTTTAGTTTTGGTTCCCGCGGTCGTGTACGGCACGTTGTAGTTCGAGAGCTGAGTACTGAGCACTCGACATCAAACTTTCCGAGTCCAGCTTCAATTGCAAGCTTCAATTGATCAAGCTAGTCAGCCTCGCCTATGTGAAGTCAGTGACGCATATGAAACCACTATCGGTGTCGACAAGAATGGGCCAGCTAAATTACAATATACAATGCTGTAGGATGATGTGACATGCTGGAGTCAGCTGGATGAATCAAAGCCAATTCCATCAACCTTCCTCTCCTGTCCTCAAACTGGCTGAGCTTGAACACTCATCATTCCAGGATGAATGATGTCAGTACTGTGATTTCATCTCAAAGTTGTTTTTGCTGACGACAATACCCCTAGACTTCAATTATTTTCCTCCACTTCTGCGCTGAGGTTTACCACAGTCGACTTCCATACAGGCATCAGCAACTGAAGTTGTCTTGCGTAATATATGAATATGGCTCAACTTGAAAGTTCCAGAGACATATATCACCTTGACCACGTCTTCTCCGAGTCCGATGCTATTGACATAGATTCTTTCACAGGTTAGCGCTTTCACTGGACGTTCTACATACACGGCGCTTTCATATTTGGATAATGCAAGAAAACGCAATCCAATTCTAGTTATCTAACTATACAACATCGTCGCATGGTCTATTTCAATGTTCAACCGATCCAATACTTGTCGTAACTCACAGCCCTCAAAGCATGCGAAATGACACGTAAGGTTGTGTGCGCGCGCGATAACTTCAGCGCCGGAAATCTCGGGAGGTGACAACGGCGACGGAAGAGATGCGCGTAGGCTAGATGTGATGAAGGATCTTCGACCGCGTGGTCGCCATGAAGCTCTTCGGAGACGGCACTCCATGTGCGAGGGACAATTTGGGTCTGGGTTCGGAGGTACGAGCATGTCATGGGTGGTGGCTCGTACATGTGGCTTTGCCTTTGCTGATACCACTGACTCACAGACTTGAGAAGATGTCAGAGGCACTGCAGTAGGGTCAAGAGGCGAGGGCATATCCTCCGATGCTAGCTTTCCGGGATTCTCCATTCCGCATAGCTTCGAGCGTCCCGAAGGCGCCTTGTCAACGAGCTTTGGGCCCTCAGTCACAGGCCGTCCCTCTGGCGCTGGCTTGCGGAGATTCTTCATCCCACATAGCGTCGAACGCGAAGGCGCCTTAACGACGAGCTTGGGGCCCTTGGTAACAGGCCCTCCTCCCAACACCGGCTTTCTCTGGCCCACGGCTTCCTTGCTCGATCGAGACGCAACACCTTCTTTACTACGAGAAGTCTGCGATGACGTCTGCACCTCGACTTCCGCAGAGGGCAGTGCATGCGATCGTATCTGGGGAATACGAGAGCTCGTAGCTCTCCTCACGGGATACCCTGCTTTCGATGGCCTGACAGCAGCAGTGGACGTCGAACAAACCGAGGGAATCTTTGTGGCATTGTTCTTGGGATCACCTTTAGTGATGGCATATTTCGGGGATGAGCCAGGTGAGATCAGCTCGACTAAGGAAGGACGGGTGTTTCCGATTGTCTTGCTATCAATTTTTGGCAGCTCAGCTATCTGAATGCAAGCCGCCCAAGTTCCTTTTCCAACATGCGACCCTTTGTCGCGTGACTGCACAATCGTGTTCCCTACCCGTTGGGGGAGCCGGGTGGTGGAAACCAAAGGACGTACAATATCACGGTCCCTTTGTGGATTTCGACTTTGCTTAGACGATGGGCCCGGTACCGGGGGGTTGCCCTGAGCCTGCTTTGACACATCTGTCGGCGTCACTGCGGGTATGTCTCGTGGGAGCTTTGAGCTGAGAGGATGGGCTTGTATGCCAGAAGTCAGAAGGCGCCCGACGGGATTAACTCTTCCTGTTGTTGGACGACAGTCAAAGGACTCTTGTAATGTAACTGATGTTGACTGCGAAACAGTCGTGCCTTGCATACATACGTGCTTCTTGGTCAGAGGAGTAAATCACGAAATGAAACTGAACGGGATGTGAGACATCTCGTCATGAATACAAACAACTGGGACGAACCTCGCTGCGCGATCAGGGAACACGACTTTGTATGCGTCAAAAATATCTTTCGCTGCCTTCCTTACGTCTACGCTTTCATTCTGGGCACTCAGCTCGATGACGTCCTCGATAAGACGCGCGCGAGTATCCATTGCAATATTCGGAACACTGAATGAAGCAGAGTTCAAGCATGCAAGGATGGCTTCAGCAGCTACTAAGCGCAATGCCGTCGATTCGTCCAATTCCCCTAGGTACGGGAGAAGGGATGGCCGCAATTCCAGAGTATTGTCAATGAGGGTGAAGATGCATGCATTTGCTATCCTTCTCGACACCTTCTCGGTCTGAATGCAAAGCCTAAGCAATGTCGGGACAAAGAGTGAGACAATGGGTTCGAATGAGGGGCCCAAACCTGCCGATAGGGCGGTTACAAGCTGGATAGCTGATGCCGAGAGCATAGTGCGCTCCGATTTCATAGCGAGGTTTAATGGTTTGGAAATGGAGCGAATACCTGCAAGTATTTCTGTCGTAAATCTGCAGCTGCAGATATTACAAAGTTGAGTGAGTTGCAAAATGCCCTGCTGGATCCTATCACAGGATTGCTCCGTCTCTGGAAGGGATATCTTCCTGCGGATATAATCTATTTCTGCTCTTAGATCTGATGGTGTCTCTACGACTCTGTAGACCATGTTAAGAGGTTTTGACACGATGAGTTAAGAGATGAATGTGGTCAAGGAGAAGGAGGCGAGATGCGGATAGGGGACATAAGCAAAGGTTTCAAAAGCACCCCTAAGTACGATCATGTGATCGCGTTCTGGCAACTCCCGTACTGTGGCTGCCCAAGCTAGTCTACTAAGTACTGAACTATAGTGAATATTTACACTGACGGTCGTCGTTAAATGTACGCGTTGGAGTTTCCCGTTCTTCAAATACATTCTCCCATGTTTTCATCACGTCTTGTCGTTGATGCTACATCTTCGAGTCCAGATGCAGATGCACATGAGGACGGCGCTGATTGAAGACGAGGGTCGATGGCGTTACATAGTCATTATCACGTCAACCAGGTCGGATGCATCCTACTGACTGCTAGTGACTGCTAGTGACTGGAGATGGTGAGCCGAAAAGACTATACTATGCTGTTACATTCTAATTCCCTTAGATGATTCACGGGAGACCGAAAATACCCATATGTACAGAAGGAGGGATTGTATTCCCTTCTGTGATCTGTCAAATGGAGACTGCCACCGATGGTAAAACCTTCGTTGCAACTCTGAAATCTCGAACTTTCATTGGTGCATTGGGGCTTATCTCGCATTGGCCAATTATAGCCATGTCATGTGTCCTTGACGGGGATGATAATGAGAGCATGGCCTTTAAGTACTATCGTACTCGATTGCACTTTACAACCTGAGCACCCATCAGTACGCACCATGTCAAACCTTCCCTCCGCCATACACCCCGACATCCTCCCTCGTCTCGACCCCGAGTACGTCGCAATCCACAATGAACACATAGCACACCGCATTCCACCGCATACGATCCCCTGGAACCCAGATATCAGGAATGCACCCTACATCCCTGGTGGTTCCCCTGTCAGGACTGTCGGGGCTGTCAAGGACATCAATTTGCAGAACTGCAAGATTCGAGCTTTCATTCCCGAGGGCACGCCTCCTCCTGAAGGGTGGCCTGTGTTATTGTACATCCACGGAGGTGAGTGCCACTAATTAGTGGATGAATGTTTGCTAAGAGTGCTCAGGGGGATGGACCCTTGGGAGTATCGATACTCTGAACTCGTTTATCTCACGTCAGTGCAAAGGTGAGGACACATGAAGATTGCCACTCCGCTGGAGCTTGACTGTGTTTAAGAGAATAACTGCATTTCTGTGGCCCTGGACTATCGTTTGGCTCCCGAGAATCCATATCCTGCTGCGGTTGATGATACGGTCGACGCTCTGAAATTCATCTATTATAACGGGAAGGCAGAATTCAATGCAAATGTGAACAAGATTGCTGTCGGAGGGTCATCCAGGTGCGTACCTGTCCCATTCTGCATGATGGAGATGTCACATTTTGTCAGTGGAGGTAACTTGGCAGCAATTGCATGTCTCAAGGCGCAAGAACTCACACCTCCCATCCCTATCATCTTCCAGCTATTGATTGTCCCCGGTAAGCGCAGAAAAGTATTCAAAACGATCATCTCTTACCTGCTTTTAGTGACGGACAACACGGCATCCGTCACTGACAGTCGATACCCGTCTTGGAAAGAGTTGCAGAACACCGTTTGGCTGAGTGAAGGTCGGATGATGTGGTTCCGAAAGATGTATCTTCCAGATCCTGCGACTTGGACTGAGCCAGACAACTCGCCCATCTTTGCTTCGGATGCTGCTCTTGCCAAGGTCCCACCTGCATTTGTTTGCGTATGTGAACTTGATCTGCTGCGCGATGAAGGTATCGCGTATGGCGAGAAGTTGAAGTCGCTTGGAGTGAAGGTAGATATTAAGGTGTACCCGGGGGCACCGCATCAGATTCTTGGGATGGATGCTGCACTGAAGGTTGGGAAGCAACAAGCTGATGATGCAATCAAGGCAGTGGGTGACGCTTTCAGGGCCGCGTAGGATAATGGTCTGAGTCAGAGAAGGCATAAATTATGTACAATTACTTTGGGATTTGTTATCATAAATCCAAGTTTTACGAAGTCCCAATTGGAATCGCTTGCCGGCACAGATAAAAGGAGCACCACCGTCGTTGTACAAATAAGTGCATGTGATGCTTTGAAAGCAGTAAAAGAATGTGTATAGGTGTGTCAGAGAATACTAAACTGTGGACCATTATATCCAGATGTGAGGGTTTGTCTCTATTATACT
>KV448159.1:62033-99308 GCA_001658105.1 Rhizopogon vinicolor AM-OR11-026 | reverse complement strand
GAAGGTCGGATGATGTGGTTCCGAAAGATGTATCTTCCAGATCCTGCGACTTGGACTGAGCCAGACAACTCGCCCATCTTTGCTTCGGATGCTGCTCTTGCCAAGGTCCCACCTGCATTTGTTTGCGTATGTGAACTTGATCTGCTGCGCGATGAAGGTATCGCATATGGCGAGAAGTTGAAGTCGCTTGGAGTGAAGGTAGATATCAAGGTGTACCCGGGGGCACCGCATCAGATTCTTGGGATGGATGCTGCACTGAAGGTTGGGAAGCAACAAGCTGATGATGCAATCAAGGCAGTGGGTGACGCTTTCAGGGCCGCGTAGGATAATGGTCTGAGTCAGAGAAGGCATAAATTATGTACAATTACTTTGGGATTTGTTATCATAAATCCAAGTTTTACGAAGTCCCAATTGGAATCGCTTGCCGGCACAGATAAAAGGAGCACCACCGTCGTTGTACAAATAAGTGCATGTGATGCTTTGAAAGCAGTAAAAGAATGTGTATAGGTGTGTCAGAGAATACTAAACTGTGGACCATTATATCCAGATGTGAGGGTTTGTCTCTATTATACTATACTTATTGTAAGAACGACTTGCTCCCGCGGAACCAATCATTGCGGTAGCTGTCGTATGTATTCAACCGTTTCAGTACAGCGACAAACGCTGTATCCCTTTCAGCAGGTTGAACTAAGACCCGTTTTGTCGAATATGCCAGCTGGCATCAATTGTATGCTTCCCTGATGGACAACACTGTAGCACCACGCTGCACTACATATCTAGAATCAAGACTCTACAGTATTTTCTACTGATCTTTCGGTCCTGCGTCATCTTTTTTATCGATCTAAAAACACAATTCACAAGCCTTCCGCAACAACTGCGTCTCTCTGCTTCTCCTTGAACAACTTCTCTGCGTCAGTCCAGACCTGCGCGGTACTCCGTTGAGGAAGCTGCAAGAGTGACGGCAACAAGCCATTACTGAACTGTTCCGAAGCCTCACGGGGTAATAACGATGGAAGGTGATCGATGGAGACCACCGACAGCAACGGCAAATCATCTCTGGTAAGGAACCAAAGACATTAGCTGGTTCAGGCGACGTACCCATGATACGCACCCAAGATCCAAAGGAACAGTTGGTTCGGGAAAAGTTGTATTTATACTGTAGATTGGGATCGGATTGAATGGGTTGGAGGTGTCGCAGCTGACATCCACAACCACGGACAACTGTCTAGCCTTCCCGGCAGCAATGATTTGGTCCTTCATCACAAATGGTGGGATCGAAGATGACAGGTAGATGCAGTTGACAAAGATATCAACGTCCATTATTTCCTGGAATGGACCGCCTTTAGCAGTCTCAGCCATATCCCACTTTAATATGTCATCTCTACGAAGGGGTTTAAGATGCGTTATACCAGGCTTCGTGGGACGACTCACTCAGCCACACCGATCTTACGGAAGAGATCTACAGCTCCGCTTCCGCATCGTCCGAGGGCACCAATTACGAGAACTTTGACCCCATTGGCGCTGCCGCCGAACACATTCTTGATATCCTTAATCATGGCAGTCTCATTCTCGTAAGGATCCAAGGGGCCTAACTTTTTTCCCGACTGTTGCGCGGCCAAAGAAAGTGCACCGGCGGCAGCACCAGCAAAGCCAGCATGATAGCCGAAAGCAGTTACACGCCGACCCGTAGCATCGGTAAGAAACTCTATATCATAGAGAGTACCTCCACCCTTATAGAAACGAGCCAGTACGGATGACCATCCTGCTTGACCCTTGTAACAATGGGCGAACTGGATGTGTGTGTGAGGAAGGGGATCTTGAGATACTGGGAGGTCCTTCAGTCCGATGATAGGGACATCTGTAGGGGCGTTGGGCCACGAGTTATTATCCACCAGAGTACAACCGACACTATGGTGCGTATTAGTGTATTGACCACAGTTAAATAATTGACACATACGCTTCAAACTCAGCGTCATCGAAAATTCGTTGTTCATCGCGCTCGACGCTGATTTGGAACCCAGCGTCGATCAGCTTCTTGGCAGTAGTAGGAGTAAGGGCTGAGCGACGCTCAAACTCTTTCTTCTCGCAACGAAGCCAGAGATGCTGGGTAGACATGATTGCTGAAGTCTTGATCGATCAATCCGCGCTTTTACATGACTTGCCCTAGTCGAAGTGAGTCAATTGGACTTGATGGTCACATGACCGTCGAACTTCAAGAATCAAGAGAACTGGACAAGTTGTGATTGCACCTGAAAATCACGTAACTGAGCTGATTAGTGCATTATTCCTTCGACTAAAGCGCAGGTCAAGAAACGGTAGAGACGAAAATTTGGGGAGGTAACTCACAATCATGCAACTCCGACTCGACGAGTCTTTACGGTATTAAGGTAAAGAACAAAGAAAGGATGTCACTTCCGGAAGAATAATCTCAACAATGTGAACATCTTTCTCCTTGAGCTGAACAGCAAGTGAGATACTCAAGCTGTGGATGGCAGCTTTCGTCACGCAGTAGTCAGCGTTTCCAGCGGGGGAATAACGAGAACAATCTTGTGGAAACTGCATACAGGAACGTTGGACAGTCTTGCTCCAGGGGTCAAAGAAATGAAAAGAAGAAAAACAAGTGCTCGTACCTCCAAGCTTGATCAGGAGACGAATGCTGACGATTGGTAGCAAGTTCACTGGCAGCAGCAGCTGAAAGAGCCCAGACGGATTATAGATGTGAGATCAATGGTTTCTGGCTTTGTAAAATCAAAAGGTGCGTTGGCACGGGATGCCACTCGAGAACAAGATTGCAAGCTGTGCGGTAAATATCGCTTGGGACACATGCGTCCGGGATCTCTCGGATAGAAGTCTGAAGAGTGTTACACTCTTGAGTCGTCTGGACCCATGATGGAAAGCAACCCGTTTCATCCAGCCTTCCTTTGCGACGGCCGCAGACGATGACCGTGGGTCTAGAAGGGAGATCCAAGATTGCACGACCTATTCCTGCCGTGGATCCAATTACGAGAACGCACTTTTAGCATCTGGGATGCTGTTCCCTGCCAGTGGATGCGATAGAAGAGCTAGCTGGCGAAAGTAAGAAACAAGATTGAGGAGAAGGGATGAAGCTACCAACCTTCAAGTTGTTTGGCATACCAATCCGACTCAGATTTGTCTTCAGAATCTCTATAATCTTCACCCTTGTGTAAAGGAATATTGATGGATCCGACCAGCACCTAGTCTCCTCTAACTTGGAGACGAAAGAAGATGTTCCTTATAATAAAGACCAGCTCCTGTTGCTGACCTAATGGACATACTATGATATCAGTACCCTGCTGTTCAGATTCCAGAACGCGTACGCCTCAATTGAATCATGGGTTCGGTTGTCAAACGATATCGTGTAACACGGTGAACACCGTAAAGTGTAATGCGCATTTGCCAATTATATTTCATATGCGGACTCTATCAAACTCCATCATGACTGTTGCCAGCTTTCACAGAACCTCAACGTATACATCAAATCAGTCAGCCACTAACTTGGCACTGATATTAGCTGTCGTGAGGAACGCATTGGAGACGTGTATCATAGGTCTTGTTATGGTGTACATAGTATTGCGCCAGTTCGGCCCAATCATCACGATGGACATGAGATTAAGGTGAGAAATGATTTCACAACGACCCTTTGAGCTCGAGGCTGATTGTTGCAAGGCTCGAGTGGTGTTGAATGCAAACATTAGTGCATGCCTTGTAAACGTTGTATGGGGTATTCTAAGACAACTTTGCAATCTCAGCCGAGATCCGGTCTTTAGGAAATCCTGTTCCTTGTCCGGAATAAGTAAGGGTTGCATATGTGCCCTTGGTCAAAAATGACGGGTTAACGACGACCGAATTGTCCACGACCTAAAGCTGGTATTGAAGAGAGTACAAGGAGGTACGAGGAAGGGGTTCACCTTGGAAAAGTGCTTCAACCGACTGGGCAGCACCATCACATCAGGAGCTGGATCGTCCGGACTATCGGCCACTCTCAACTCTGCGGAATGTGATGCATCAAGATTGACTTCATGTGCGACGTCCAAGGACACAGGGAATATCGGGTAAAAGCTTGGGAAAGCAAGGTCAGCTGTTTGAGGTTGGGTGACGGGTGAGCTTGCACCTTCTCTGCTGCAAAATATATCTGCTAAGATTTGACATGGGGTCGCTAGCAGCCTCTGGTTCGCATACGATAGAGTCAATTTCTTCTCCACGCCTATAGTGTTCCTCTTTCCGAAGGTGATATAAGACGTCCATGCTGCACACAGCGAAGGAAACGCCATTTAGTGTAAAGCGGGCAGGATTGGGAAGAAGCCGTATCCGCTATGTAATCGTTGAATCCTCGGAGAGAACGAGAATAACGTACAAAAGCTTACTGGATCACCACCACTAAACTCATAACCGAGCTCGCATTGAGGAAAGACTGCGTGATCACTGATGATGTCCTTTACGCTTGGTACAACAAGGACAGTGCTCGTCGGGGATAGGGAAAGAAAATCGCGGAGGCCATCGGTAAATTGGCGATGGAAAATTTCTGACGGCGTCTCGTCAACCTTACCGTCCTGTATGTGGGAATGTGTAGCGTCTACAAAGGGTCCAAGCTGATCAGATTGTGAGATTCAGATATCGCATGAAGCAAGGAACGTCCATACGAGCAAGACGACAGCAGGTTTTGATGCCTTGAGCTTGTTGATAAGAGATCTCCACGGTGTATAGTTGAGGTCAGTATCTGGAGTGAATGGCCCGCATGCTATGCACACGTCAAAACTGGCTGCCAAATTACTAGGCAGAGCAGGAGATGCAGGCATCGGGGGCACCTGCATACACGTCTTCAATCTCAACAATAAATGAGAGGTTGATAATACATACAGCCAAAATCTCAGAGGCGATAAAATATCCTCCGCCGCCATTGCGCCCTTTCAGTGCCACAACCGCACCCGGAAATAGACCCACACCACCCAAACCTTTATATCCTCCTCGAATCTTGAGATCTGGCGCGAGCTGCAGACGCACACGGAGTCCATCTCCATGCGCTCGCGAACCCTCGAGAATTAGCGACTGCTCATTCAGCTTGACGCCTGGCCCAGAAGCCTCTGCATCCAGTACGATACGACCCACAACCACGCAAGGTTCCTGCAGCGAATGAGCTTGGCGAAAGTCGTCGCCAAAAAAAATTGCGCACCTCGGAAAAAACCCCGGGATGACCCAGCTGACCGATGTCCCGATAATGCTTCAGAACAAGCTCACCAAACCCATCGAGCTGCGCGTCCAGAGCTAGAACAAACGTTCAGTTGCTACGGTATCCGGATTTTGCTAGATACAACACACTTTCACTTCGTTCGCCCAATGTTTCATACATGTACCGATCTTGGAAGACTCGATAAGCCGGCAAAGACTGGAGAATGGAATAATGTAATGCTCACATGCGCGCGTTTCTCGACCCCCTTTCGGACCTACAAAAGTTACTCTGCTCGAACTAGCGATCGGGCTATCAAAGTCCTGCTCAAGCTTCACAGACACGCCTTTCGTTCCGCCAGAGAGCGCTTTCGGCGGCTGTGCCGCCGTCTTGAGCACACCAGTAAGCCCAGTAGAATTGACCCCCATGAATTTAGCAGAACCCGCTAGCTTCCCGCGCGCAAAAGTGGTGGCTGCTGCCGACCTAGACACACTGCTCGCATTCTTGGCTTGTATTTCCCGCTGGATCTCGGCCTTCAAGTCTACTACGGATTCGTGCGTAAAGCGAAGGATTGACCTTGTTTTTCCGAAAATGAGAGCCTCCCATTTATATCTGAGATCCTCTGCTGTCAGATTGTACATCTGGCATATAGAGACACCTAGAGAAGGCGTTGGCTTTGTCACGGTGCTTTAGGACTCGATTTGGGTGAAATCGTACATTCGTTCACTAGGTCCTCTGAGTCCTGAGTAGAGTCTGCACCACCAAGCCAATCGGCAACCTGTGTGCGCAAGGAAGACATGTTGGATACTGTCAAGAATGAGAAGCGCGTGGACGCGTCCAGCCACAAGCGCGACACGTGTCACGGTCGTCACAGATCTCACATCACACCAACGTGACTAAGTCAGAACTATACGAATATTATAAGCACCTGCATAACACGAACAGATGAATGTACGATGAGCGGATACTATGTAGTTAATGATACAAAACAGATTCAGACTACAGATCAGAGAGGTAGCCAAGCATTGAATCTGAAAGGCATGAAGGGGGTACCGACAATACGTAGGGAATACACGAGCGAAACGCAGCGTCTTCTCGCTCTTTGAGACTCAAGTCAAATCGTGGTTGGAAGGAAAGGGCGTGGAGAATAGAGGAGCACGGATCTATGCCTCTTCGTTGTCCCCGGCATCCTTGTCCTTGTCTTCCTTCTCGGGTTCTTCCTCTCCAGAATGCGAGAGCGAGCTTTCTTTTGCGGGACATGAGCTGTTCGTGGGTGATATGCTCAATCCGCCAGAATGCGCGGTCGGCGGCGACGATGCGTGCGGGATGCTATGCAAGGGCTGTGAATACTAGGGTACAACAAGAATGGAGACAGTAGGGCGCACTTATCCGGATTGGGGATCGCAGTCCCGACAGTATTCTGTGGAGCAACGCCGGCTTTGGAGAGGGCATAATCACCAGAGTCGAAATATTTCCGGTCCTAAGGTGCATACAATCGATTAATCGCTGGACAACGACGGGTTGGCTACGCATATAACGTACCCCTTGCATCTTGGTCAAGACGTTCTTATGTGTCGGAAGTTTGCCGTACAGTCGAAAGAGCTTCTGCTCCTCCTCCGACATTTTCTGTGCAGGTCGTGATGGCCATGGTCAGTACGACTGCGCCTTTGAAGGAACATGAGACATCGATAACTCACACTGATGTCGATCTTGTTGCGCCTGAGCGGCAGCATGGCGATATGATGAGCAGAAGACAAAAGACGATGGAGGAGGAGGAGCTAGAAAGGCTTTCCAAAGAGAGCCAAGCACCGTGATGGATCAATGCAAAACAAAGTGTTCGATGAAGTCGTTTTGAAGGTTCTTTCTAAGCCTTTCTACGCCTTGCACTGAACCAGCGGAGTGGCGGAGTTTAAAGTTAAATATTTCAATTAACACCGGCATCGGTTTTCGCCGAGATCTAAGTTATCAACCTCGAGTAAACGTATTACCGAAATGTAAGAGGAACGTGTTACAGATCCCAGACATCTGTGAAACTATCTTCACTACCCTGGTCCACCTGATCATCATCAGCGTCGAAGGGGGTATCGAAAGCGTAGTCTTGGTCCACGGTTTCGCTCGTAACCTGAAAGAAGACTTCTTGATCAGGAGTATACTTCGGAACTTGTGAGACACAAAGGGGCCTAGTTTCAACATCAAGACCAGCTGATTCATCAAGTACGTCGGCCAGGTCAAACAACATTTCCTCCTCGTAGCTCCATTGTTCTCCATTTTCAAAGGCAGCGTCGACGAGCGCGTCGAAGTCCTCCAGCTCTCCATGTTCTTCTTGGCACCTCAGAAACGTCAAGAATCCGCCATTCCGAGACTGGGGAGAGTGATGGCCTGACAGGGATGATGAATGAAACACGGCACGCTCGAATTCGGCATCTTCCATGTCCACGTTGACATTTTCTGGCTCGTGATCAGGCCCTAAGTCCAACGCGAAACTATCGTCATCTTCTGACTCTTCACTTCCAGTTGGAGAGGACCCCGCTACAGGGGGCGTGATGCCAGGTGAATCAGGGTCCAGGCCATTGATAAGAGAACCGCCCGAATGTGTAATCCATGCCGGGGGCGTGTCCGGAAACGTGTACCCAAGTGACGCTTCTTCGGGCCAGTCGTCTATATCACTATCCATATCATCCGGCACGGTCTGCTGTGTGTCATCAACCCCAGTTGAGATATCTATATGAATGTCAGGGAGACTAGGCCAAATCAGTGAGAAATCGCTGTTGAGTATGGCGTCATCCTTTGAAGGTTCGACTAGTTGATCATCATCCCCAACTGAGGAAGAAAATAGAGTTGAACGTGCGGCAATGACCTGGCTCTGCGTAATGGGCACGATCGGCCATTGTCCAAATAGGCGAATGCGTACCTTGAAGCGGGTATGTGGAACGCCCGCCCTGAATAGCTGCTCCAAGGTTTCACACAAGACGGCGTCTGGTGTGAGAGTCGAAGCATTGGTACCCTCGATTTCCTCCGAGTCTTCTGTATCACTGGGCGCGAAACACAAAGAGAGGGCTGCTGCGGAGGCCTGGAGCACGGACTGATGACGAGCTCGTGCGGTCTAGAGGGGATATATTTGTGAGATGCATGAGCACAAACAGAATACATACCTTGATTAGTCGCTTGCACCGCGTCACGAAGTGAGGATTAGGAGACCGGTGGATGATTTCGAGGATGGAGTGAGCAACGGAAGGGAAGTACTCCGCTTCCATGTCGAGTCTCTGATCCGTCATCAGGGGAGCTGTTGAGCGGAACAAAGAGCTAAACATACTCTGCACCACGTGCCAAAGATGAGGGGATACCGTCTGGATCATATCAGAGCGCATATATTCGACTGTGACCGCAGAGACGCACCCGACGAGCTGGTTTGTGAGAAACTGCTCTGTGACGCGGTTGAGGAGGGGCTCAAATGGTAGGTATAGGTGGACAGCGAAAGGGTTTGCATCGTTGAGAAGCTTGGTTGAGTCTTGGGAGTTCTTGCGGTTGTCTATTGTTTTCCAAATATAACAGAGGTCCACTGCAATGAGAATAGCATGGGGACGTGATGTACGAGATAGGGACCGGGATGGCGTCAGAGTCACTGGAGGAGGAACGAACATGAGGACAGAAATTGGAGTGAGTAAGCTTACTTTTAGTTAGGCCATCGTCCTCATCGATGTATGGGTCAGAAATATTGTTTATTCCAAGCTGAATTGCATTCTGGGAGTAGATTTGATGGTTAGCTAAAGGTACTAAGAAAGGAGTCTGGGATAACGTGCTGCGTTGAGATCGCTGCGCAGGTGGTGCACCAAGGCAGAGCAAATAATTTCTTGTGACGGGACGATCTGACCGTCCAGAGAACCTGAAATAGTCAAAACCAAATCTGAAAGGAGTAGAACGTCTAATTCTTTTGGTAGTCTGCCCTTGACTTTGTAAACTACATCTGAAGGAGAGTTGTTGTAAAGCCTATGAATGCATTTTACACTCAAGAGAAAGTGTTCAGAGGAAGCGCGAATGGATGATGAGCAGGAGAAGGAAGGCATAAGAAGAAAAGAAAGGGGTTATGCAAGTTTGTTTGTGCTAAGTCTATATCAGGTGTTATCAGTAATCTCTTGCCCACAGCCTTGCTTGCTGTACACTAACAGCCTTCTCCTCACTACGACTCAGCTCACCCGTTTCTGCACGACGGGCTTCATCGCTACACCGTCATGGTACGCGTTCATCTAATCCTTTGAATTTACAGTCAATCTCAGATCACACAATGCAGTCGGCTGCGGAGCTAGACCAGAAAATACAAGATGTCTTGAAGCGCATCGAGAAGGAGCGCAAATTCATAGATGCCTCGCGCTTGATCAGACAAGCTACAACAAATCCAGATGTTCTTCGTCAAAATGACGCAAAGGTCCGTGAGGCAGAGCGTTCGCTTTCCTACTTCGAGAACACCCTCCGTGAGCTCGAGGCCCGCAAGCTACAGCGCGATGATCCCTCCAGATCGTTCAGTGCTGTATCTCCAAACCAACATCCTTTCAAAGGCAGCCGTACCTCTGATAGAGATCGCTCACTTCCCCGCATCCCCCCCTCTGATCACGACTCTTCCCGTGGCACTTCTTCCACTGCCACACTTATCCCTGGCGACGACCAAGATGGTGTTCCCAAGAGCAAGCAATATTCGAATCTTGATCTTATCAAGGCAGATACCCCCCTCACCACAGCAAAGATTTCTCGCATGCTTCATCAGCTCGAGTTCAAGCTACAGGTCGAAATGCAGTACAAGAAGGGTATCGACAAGATGTCCAAACTCTACCAGGCAGACGGCGACAAGAAATCTCGCGCAGATGCAGAGAGCAAGCGTGTCGAGAGTGAAAAGAAGATTCAACTCCTACAATCCGCTCTCAAGTGCTACAAGAATCTCCACATCCTCGATGATGTCGAAGAAGAAGAAGAACAGCCACCAGGTTCGTGTCCCTTTTCCCACTGGATACACATCATTTCAAATATCATGGACTAGGTCCTGATGGCGAGCGTAAAGATAATTTACGCGCAAAGCCATTATCTGGCAAGCTTTACGTGACAATCAAAGGGGCACGCGAGCTCGAACATGCCCCCATAGTACCTGGCTTTAGATCTCGCTCTTCTTCCAAACAAGTTCGCGAGACCTTCGTATCTCTCAAAATAGAAGGTGCACAACGCGCGCGCTCTCACCCGTCGCGAACGGACCGATGGAATGAAGACTTTGAAATTATGGTCGACAAAGCCAACGAAGTCGAGATCGCAGTTTATGACAAGCAGGTCTCCGAACTGCACCCCGTCCCCATCGGTTTGCTGTGGGTAAGAATCAGCGACCTTGTCGAGGCGCTCAGACGACAAAAGGTCATGATGGATAGTGGTCAGGGCGGATGGGTTACTGCGGGTGCTATGGACGGAGATTCTCCCGGCCGTTCCCCACACCAGATGGGTGGCTTCGGCGATGTCAATGCTCCGCTGAACGTTGAACCTGATGGTGCAGGTAATCAGCCAGGAGGCTCAGCATTCTCCAACCAGAACGAAGGCATCGATGGGTGGTTTGCAGTAGAACCTGTTGGTGCTCTTGCCTTGCACCTCAACTTCGGTAAGCGACTTCCAAGTTCGTGAGACAGGCTCTTATCCCATTTCAGTCAAGGAGAACGTGCGCAAGCGCCCACTAGACGCCCCCGGCGGCCTCGGCCGTCAAGGTGCCGTTAGGAAACGCAAGGGTGAAGTTCACGAGATGAACGGCCATAAATTTGTACAGCGACAATTCTATCAGCTGATGCTGTGTGCCTTTTGCAACGATTTCTTGCTCAATGCCCTAGGTTATCAATGCGAAGATTGCCGATACACATGCCACAAGAAATGTTATGAGAAAGTCGTCACCAAATGTATATCAAAGTCTAATACTGGCGTACGTACTCCCCCTCTTCTGCTTCATCATTATCTCATGTCCCACTACAGGAGGGTGATGAAGAGAAGATCAACCACCGCATCCCCCATCGCTTTGAGCCCCTCACTAACATAGGTGCAAACTGGTGTTGCCACTGCGGTTATATGCTTCCCCTCGGCCGCAAGAACGCGCGCAAGTGCTCCGAGTGCGACATCACCTGCCATGCAAACTGTGCACACCTCGTGCCTGATTTCTGCGGCATGTCAATGGAGACAGCTAACCAACTCCTCCGTGATTGGCGCGATATCAATCGTGCGCGCGGGGGCAAGGCAGCTGCCGCGACGCGGCCCCATGCCCATCCACCTACCCCGCAGACTAAAACTCAAGTGCTTCCTCCTGCAGATGTGCCGCTCAGCCAAAGCATGGACCGGCTGCAGCTTACAGGCGGGGAACCTCCTGCTGTGGATCCCTTTGGGCGGCGCACACCTACGCAGGATGGTGTTGATCCTCGCTATTACCAGCAGCAGCCACCGTCGAGTGTTCCTCCTCGTCCTCCCCCAGGTGCTCGGATCCCCGTACCCCCCGCTTACCCTAATGAACAGTTGTTACCTCCCCCGCCGCCACCACCACCATCACAACCATCCGTGGCATATGACCAGGAAGACTACTCGGCCCCTGTGCCTCAGGTAGGTTTCTGTGTTTTATTGTGTTAGCGGATATGCTCACCTGCTCGCGTAGAAACAGTTGTATACACAACCGGGTATGGTGATACAACCTTCTCCCGGGCCCCAGTATGCCCCACGACCACAGGAACAGCTTTTGATTCCGCCCGTTCAAGTGGCAGCTCCGGTGCAGCGAGCCGCAACTCGCAAGCGCAAAGTCGGTCTGGATGACTTCAACTTCCTGGCCGTCCTGGGTAAGGGTAACTTCGGCAAGGTCATGCTCGCGGAGGAGAAGAAGACAAACGGGTTGTATGCCATCAAGGTGCTCAAGAAGGAGTTCATCATCGATAATGATGAAGTTGAGAGGTGCGCTGGATGCTTGTTGATGCGATCATGATGCTTAAAAAGGACGTGTAGTACTCGTTCAGAAAAACGAGTATTCCTCGCTGCCGCTCGTGAACGACACCCATTCCTTCTCGGCTTGCATTCGTGTTTCCAGACTGAGACGCGCGTGTACTTTGTGATGGAGTACGTGAGTGGCGGTGATCTGATGCTGCACATCCAGCGCAAGCAGTTCTCGCTCCGCCAAGCCAAGTTTTACGCATCAGAGGTCCTCCTTGCTCTGGAGTACTTCCATGCGAACGGCATCATCTACCGTGATCTGAAGCTCGATAACATTTTGTTGACTCTCGATGGACACGTCAAGGTCGCTGACTATGGTCTGTGCAAGGAGGAAATGTGGTACGGCTCGACGACTAGCACGTTCTGCGGCACTCCCGAGTTCATGGCCCCCGAGGTAATACACACTGCATTCCTTTGTTGAGAGTGCTGAACTGACGATGATGCAGATCCTGCTGGAGCAACGGTACGGCCGTGCCGTGGATTGGTGGGCTTTTGGTGTGTTGACATACGAGATGTTGCTTGGACAATCGCCTTTCCGTGGTGACGATGAGGATGAAATCTTTGATGCCATCTTGGAGGATGAGCCTCTATATCCTATCACCATGCCAAGAGATGCTGTTTCCATTTTGCAGAAGGTCGAACATTCGCATGTGTTGCTTTCCGTAGTTGCTGATAACTTTCCAGTTGTTGACACGTGATCCCACCCGTCGTTTGGGATCTGGGAAAGCTGATGCTGAGGAGATTAAGAGACATCCGTTCTTCAAGGACGTGAGCTTTGATGATGTCTTGAACAAGCGCATTCCGCCACCATACTTCCCCACAATAGTAAGCTCGATGCTTCCACTGCAAGGAATGATGCTGATTTCTGTTCGTCCCTGCAGAACGGGAGCGCGGACACCAGTAACTTCGATGAAGAGTTCACAAAAGAGCAGCCAACATTGACTCCTGTTCACGGGCAGCTATCTTCCCGAGATCAACAGGAATTCAGTGGATTCTCATGGGTGAGCAGGACAGCTGTTGTGTCATACGTTCCACTGACCAGCTCCGATAGGTCGCTTCTTGGGCAGATGTATAAAACGGACTCATCGCAGCATTATCATCTTCTATTCCTTTCTTGTCGCAATAAGTATACATACACTTTGTCCTACCACCTGTACTTGGATAGCTTTCACAAATTCATGAAAGTGAATATGTAGCGTACCCTTGAACAATATCACTTTCTTTTGACTTTTCTTCTTTCACTTTCAGCGTTTGGAGTTGGTAGACACAATGTGCGCGCCTGTACCCGGGACGGTGGTTCTGTCCTCGAGCACACCATCTCGTTGCCCACGCATCAACTGGTGGAAGCTTTGCCATAGGGAAGCGATGGTTTCGTATTCGCGAGTCATGCCGAGTACCTCCTCGAGCTTGCGATTGAGCACGTTGCTGGACGAGAGCAGCTCCTCGAAACCCTGTGGACGTTGGGTTGGTTTGAAGCACGGATGTGACTGTGCTTGTCACTTACTGAGGTGATCTCTGCAGATAGTCTGTCGCGCTCACGCTCGAAGAAGGAAGGATCTGATTGTGACATGGATGGGTGGAAGATGAGAAGATCGCGTCGCGTCACGCTCGAGGATCTGACGGTTCGAACTTCCCACGTTGCTTTACTAGCAGGTACTGCCCAGCATTGGTCTCTCGTAGTCAGACCCTGAAAGAAGGAAGACGGTCGTCCCTTCTAGCCTAGCATCATAGGAGGCTAGAACTCAAGAGTCTAAATTTTACAACGCATCGATTCGTTTTGCAGCCCGCTCCATGGTCATCAGAGTCGCATAATCCTGCACCATCTGATCAGCGTATTCCCACCCTCGTTCACGAGCATCCACGAACTCCGTTCATCGCCGCCTGGATACCTGAAGAGTGCTCGGAGTGAGATCTAGAACACTGTAAAGATGCCCAGGCCGCCCTACAACTGTGTCATGAAGAAGCAGAAATTTCCGATTATGATACGAGAGGTGCGGACAAAACTTTGAGTCAAATATATTTTGACTTCAGCGAACAGAGTACTCGTCAGTTGAATTATCAATCTGATCCCCGCCTTTTTCAGAGACTCATCAGAAGACTTTCCACGGAATGCCTTAGTCCCCCGTTGGCAGACCCTAACATAATGAAGATAGCCGTTACTTCCAAGTCTGTATTAGGAGAATGCCTGGGATCTCCAAATATCTGATTGGATGATAGCTAGTCCATACGCGGCTTTGCCTAGGCAGAGGAGGCGTTAGCAGCTTCCTTATTGGGTGCTCGATATTCCATGACGTCTTTCTCCTATAGCGTATATATACAGCCCCCTTTCTCCAGTAAAACTTGCCACAGCAAAGAAAAGTAACCACCACCATGGATAGCGCGACAATCGACCTCCAGGCTGAAGTCAATAGGCTTTGTCATGAGATTCAAACCTTGGAAGTGCAACGGGAGAGCGAAAACGGGGAGTCTATTACTATCTCTGACTATATTCTGAAGAGGTTGGAACAACTCGACGTGACGGTATGTATCTCCTACGATTTTGCAGGCTGAGCTTACCTTTTATTACCCAGTCCATTTTCGGACTTCCGGGAGATTTTAACATGCGTATGGTTTGATTGATCACTGAACGACTATGCATTTACAATTTTTGCAGCTTTCCTGGTGAATAGATACGCAGAAATGAGCGTTTCGAACATTCACATGCTTGCTTTAGGACTTCATCGAGGACCATCCCACAATCAAGTGGATCGGAAACTGGTAATCAGTCCACTATGTCAGCAAGACATCCTTCTTACGCTATTCTAGTAATGAGTTGAACGCGTCTTACGCGGCTGATGGCTATGCCCGCGTGAAAGAGCGTAGCATTGGCGTGGTTGTGACAACGTAAGTTTGGTAGCCGACCAACACTGTTTAACTACGACCTCACCATTTTGAATTAGGTTCGGCGTTGGCGAATTAAGTGCCATCAACGGGATTGCAGGCGGTAATCATTGTTGGTTGTTAGTCTTCATACGGGATAACTGACAACACACGCAGCCTTCTCTGAAATGGTCCCTGTCCTCCATATCGTTGGAGTGCCTAGTACTACGCAGTTGAAGAGCAAGCCTATGCTTCATCACACACTTGGAAATGGAAGGTATACATCTCTCTTTTCTGTTGCCAGTCCCGGTGACTCACATTCACATAGATTCGATGCTTATACTAAAGCTGCAGAACAAGTCACCATTGCTCAGGCTGCGATTATGACTCCAAGGCAAGCTGGCCCTGAAATAGATCGAATCCTTACGGAGTGCATTACTCATGTAAGTGCTGACTGTCCATCTTTCGTCCTTCAAGTAATGAATGCCTGCAGGCTCGCCCTGTTTACCTCACACTGCCTATGGACCTCGTGGCTGCAAAAATTCCTGCGAAGCGTTTGAAGGTTGCGCTCCCGCGAACCCCTCCCGCCAATAATCCGGACGTCGAAAATTACGTTCTCGACGAGATTGTGAAGCTTGTGGATGATGCCAAACAAGACGTTGTTATCCTTGTCGATGCTTGCGCTATTCGACATGATGTACGCCAGGAAGTCAGCGACCTTCTCACCAAGACACAGTTCCCTGTATACGCATCACCAATGGGTAAGACAGCAGTGAGTGAGGAACATGAACGATACGGTGGCGTAAGTATCCATCGTCATCTTCGTTTAAGACCGCCCCTGAACCTTCTGTAGATTTACGTCGGCTCGATCACGCAACCGTCCATCAAGGAGAAGGTAGAAGGAGCAAAACTTATCCTCTCGATTGGCGCACTGAAATCAGACTTCAACACGGGAATGTTCACATACCACATTCCGACGGCACGCACCGTAGAGGTAAATTTCTATGACATCCCTGATCGTGGCGCTGAAAGTCATGTTTTGCAGCTGCACTCTGACCAAACACTTATTCGTCACGGACATTTCCCAGGAATAGGAATGAAGTTGCTTCTTCCAAAGCTTACGGAAAGGCTGAGTAAATATAAGCAGGGCGCATTAAAGATTCCTGTTCTGCGATTTAAGCTAGATGTTCCCAAAGAGGGGGACTACAAGATTTCGCATGCTTATTTCTGGCCTCGATTGGGCAAATTCTTCCGGAAGCAGGATGTCATTGTTGCCGAGACTGGTGAGTGGGAGATCATCCAGTTTCATCGAAGACTTAAGCGCGAATGTGGAATCTAGGCACTTCAAATTTTGGAGTTTTGGATGTTCCAATGCCTGACAAGTCTATTTTCGTTAGCCAGATCTTGTTTGGAAGCATCGGCTGGGCGACTGGTAAATCGTTTGTAAAGTTTACGTACAGAGCTCCATCTGATGTAAATGACTTCAGCCAGTACACTCGGCGCAGCTCTCGCAGCACGCGACAGGGGTCTTGGGCGAACGATCTTGTTCACCGGTGACGGTAGCATGTATGTGGTTCATCGATCGCATCTGAATTTATTCCGAATCTTCTCTGCGTCAGGCAACTCACCGTTCAAGAGATTTCAACCATGATCCATTATAAGTTGAAGCCGATTATATTCGTGCTCAATAACAAGGGATATAACATCGAGAGGCATTTACATGGCCTAGATAGGCGAGTAGTCACTAGAGCACTATTTTACACTGCAGCTCACAATCCCTTGTAGGAAGTACAACGACATCGTAGACTGGTCAGATAGTTCCCGCTCTCTCCACTTCATTTGGCTCAAGTGATCTTACAGGAAATGGACTTCCCTGCTCACTACTCTCGGTGATACTGACGGCAAGTTGTCAAAGTCGTACACAGTCCGCAGCAAGGCGGAGCTCGACAAGCTTCTCGATGATGATGAATTTGCAAGTGCACAGAAGATACAGCTGGTTGAAGTGCTCATGGACAAGTACGACACCCCTCGTGCGCTGCAAGCGGCTGCGGACTTAACTGCAAAGATGGCTGCAAAGTCTGTGGGGTAGGTCTGAGTCATCGCCAAAATATTTTTCATGCGTCCAGACTGTTTTTGTGTATCCTTTCGGTAGTCCTGTATTTGTAGTTATGTGTAAAACTGAAATTGGCCTCGGAATTCTGTTGCGTCTACACGCTCACAGTCACACCCTTCCTAGAGCTAATCTCCATAAGGACGAAGCGCTGTTGACAGGGGTATTCCTTATTCAGTTCATGCATTTGAACCGGCACGTGACCAGCGCGTTCCACGCAATTAACGCGAAGAAGCTTCACCTGTTACTTATCCTTACACTACTACCTTCCTTAGATTCTCAACAGAGACATCATCCGTCCACCATTCACTCCCATCACGCTACCAACAGCTCATCTGTAGCTTAGGACCAGTGGTCAGACTGCATAAGTAATGGCGCATAACTCGGAAACTATTCCTCGTCGATTGGGCAATTACTGGCTGCAGGAGCGCCTTGGATCAGGTTACTCAGGTACGTAGTGAGCCTATTGAACAACATTGTTCACACCTGGTTATCGCATCCACAGGCTCTATCTTCAAGGCGTACAATGTTTATGATGGCACCTACGTTGCACTCAAAGTACAAGATGTCGATCATGAGTGTCCAACGAATCGCTATGAGCAGGCCATCTATCCTCTACTTCAAGGGGGAGAGGGCATGCCAAGATTGTGGGCGAATGGTATCCATGGAAAGTGGCATTATCTGGTTATAAGTCTCCTTGGGAAGAGTCTGGAGAGTATCTACCGCCAACATTTGCAGTGTGGCCACCAGGTCATGGATCTCCGCAGCGTATGTTCCATTGCGATTCAAGTGGTGCGTTCGGCTGGCTAGCTTCACACACACACAATAACATCTACATCGATCAAATGCACAGATCACACGCCTGCAGATCATGCACAATCGTGAAGTGTTGCATCGTGATATACAGCTTGGGAACTGTGCCATTGGATTAACACCCAAACACGAAACCATCTACATGATCGACTTCGGGTTCTCCAAATGCTATATCGATCCGCACACGCGACGACATATCCCAGATTCAAAGAAGAAGAGAGATTTCTTGGGCAACTATTGGTTTACATCCGTCAATGTGCATTGTAAAGGCAAGGGTCAGTATCCTAGGTTTCTTTATACGTTGCGGCTGCCCATGAAACTGTCGCAGTGCCGTCTCGGCGGGACGATCTTGAGGCTGCCGCGCTGATGTTCATACATCTTCTCACACCTGGAGGACTATCATGGACGCGGAATGGGGTTCCGAAGACAGATGGGGCGCATGATCGCATCAAGCGCGAGAAACTGTATTCTCGCCCTGAAGAGCTGTGCAAGGGAATGCCCTCTGAATTTGAAGAATTCCTGCGGTATTGTAGACGGCTGAAGTTTGGCGACTGTCCTGACTACGACTACTGGAAGGATGAGTTCGAGGCGCTCGCGCTTGAGAAGGGCTTCACTGATATAGAGCGCTTTATCTGGCCACCACCGCCAGCTCCCAAGGTAAAGGATTTGTCAGTACGCCTAGAATTTGTGTCGCTCATATTTTTCAGGTCCAATCTCAAGTCGTACGGCCTGCTCCACCACGGCCGACGATTGATTCAGCGGAGATGGAGAACGTCCTGCATGAGTTGGCAAAACTTCAGCTCGACCCGCCTCGACCAATCCTTAGGGATCAAACTAATGTTCCTGGCATTGCGCGAACGGACAAAGTCAACGCCAAAAAGCCTTTTGAAATCATATCCGCCAGCGACGGCTCCGATGACAGTAGACGGAAACCAAATGCCCGAGCCCTCCTTCCACCCCGTACTCCCGTGCGAACCAAGAAAGCCAGTCAACTGCAGAGACTTAGATATTCTGTGCTTGGTGCAAAAGACAATGCTGCTCTTGCAGTTGCTGTGCGGGAGTTCGCACAATTCTTGCAGCTGGGCTCAAAGACACTGACCAAAGAAGGATTCGCCTTCTTGGATGCGTTATACAAGCAGCTCGCCGACCCGACGATCTTCGTGCAGCCGCTTCGGACTTCGCGGCCAAGTGCGAATCAAGAGGATAATGGGGCGCCCCAACCCGCATACATGAAATTGAGCGTGGTTGCGAGGCTGCGGCGAGAAGTGGGGACTGCGTCGAGCAATCGGGTGCTTGCAAATCTCGTGGCTGATTTTGGTGCTGTGACAAACAGGAGTAGTGGCAGGACTATCACGAAAGATGGGATAGCGTTTTTAGAGGGGTTGGCCGCAAGACTGCAGGCATTAACTTGAATATCAGAGGCAGTGTGCTGTTTCGTGAAATTGTGATCGCCGGGGCCCGGTCCTTCCTTGCCTGAAATCTCACACCCACTTCTTTTCGATGTAAGATCTTGGACAAACATAGCACATTGGTGCTACCACGACACGGGCAGTGACTAATATTTGAATCCCCCCACCGATAGAATGAACTCTGGAGTCTCAAAGGGCGCACCTACTTAACTATGTAGACAGGTGAATCTGATAATGTGATACACCCCATTTCACATCAAGCGAGGTTTTGTGAAGCACGTGGGGTTTCGGCGGACACCGAAGACTTTTCTTCCTCCGATAAATAGTTTTGAGCACTGTTAATTATTTTTCTTTGTCTCTTCCCCACCTTCGAATTCATTTTCATAGACGGCTTTGGATTAGACATTCTAACGACAAGTATGGCCACCACCTCAGAGAAAGGCATCACGACCGTCAAGCAAAATATTGCTCTTATACCCGACCTTACGATTAAGGACTTGCTCAGCGCCATCCCGTAAGTCCGGCGCGTTTCTAACTGCATTCGGGAGCCAGAAACTTATTATCATCATTGCTCTCAGTGCACACTGTTTCAAGCGTTCAGCGTTCCGCTCATCACTATACATGTAGGCTTCGACCCCTTTAGCAAAGCTGGCTCTGACATTGTTTAGTGTGTGGGACATGCTTGTAATCTCAGGGATATACAAGACCGCAAGTTATCTGGACGCCTTCATTTCCCCAGCTCATGTTTCCCTCCCTCATCCCCTCCTCTATCCCGCTGCACGTTTCTCCCTATGGGCGCTCTACGGCTTTGGCACGGGTCTCTTTGCGACTGGCCTTTGGGTTATTGCCCATGAGTGCGGTCACCAAGCGTTTTCTGAGTCCAAGTTCATCAACAACAGCGTTGGCTGGGTTCTTCATTCTGCGTAAGAGAATCGAAATTTTATTACTTCTTGGTCACGTGATTGACGAATACCTTTAGGCTCGGTGTACCATACCATTCGTGGAGGATCACTCATGCGAAACATCATGCTTCCACTGGCCATATGACTCAGGATCAGGTCTTCGTCCCAAAGACGCGTTCGCAACTTGGCTTGCCTGCGTTCGACCCGACGAAGGAGGATATCCTTGGGTCAAGCGTTGCGGATGAAGTGAAAAAGGAGCTTATGGAAGCCATCGGCGACTCTCCCATTGGCGCAACAATTGGTGCTGCTACGTACTTGGTGAGGCAAATGCATTGAGATCTGTGTTATTTTGGCTGATTGGCTTTTTATATAGCTTGGTGGCTGGCCTGCGTACCTTATCCGCAATGCATCTGGTCAGAAGCGTTATCCTAAGGGCACCAACCGTGAGTGTAGCTCGCGTTGAAGAGGGACTGTTCTAATATCTCTTTAGATTTCAACCCTGATGCTGTGATGTTCGCTCCTCACCAGCGCGACTCGATCGTTCTGTCTGATATAGGAATCGTCCTCTGGCTCGCTGGTTTGTCCAGCTCTATCTATGCATTTGGGTTCTGGACTGTGTTCCGTCTCTACTTGATGCCTTACCTCTGGGTCAACCACTGGCTTGTCCTCATCACATTCCTTCAACATACCGACCCCCTCCTCCCTCACTACCGTGCTTCGGAGTTCACTTTCCCTCGTGGTGCACTGGCTACTTTGGACCGCAACCTCCTCGGTGATTGTGGCTCGATCATGGCTTGGATTGGTGCTCATGCTACCAACGGTATCTCTGAGACCCACGTCCTTCATCACGTCTCCAGCAAAATCCCTCACTACAACGCTTGGGAAGCTTCCGCTGCGCTTCGCAAGCGCCTGGAACAAGCTGGTCTGCAGCTCCAGGGTGCCCCCGGTGGATGGAAGGAGGTTTACAGAGTCTTCAAGGAGTGCAAGGTTTGTACGCTTCTGACTTCTGTTCGATACGTATTCTGAGACACTGTTTAGTTCGTTGAAGATGAGGGCAACATTGTCTTCTACAAGAATGCCAAAGGTCTCGCCGCTACTCGCCCTACGTTCGCTGATGGTAACGCCAGTGACTCTGGTATTGAGGTTGACAAGATCTAAACGCGCGATCGTGGCGTTTGATACCCTGTCAACTGCCCGGTTCACTCCCTACATTATCATGACCCATAAAATAGACGGTTTCGCGACTTAGGGGCAGAAGGGTCTGGGTTATTAGAGTCCCCTGATCCTATGCATTGTTATAATCATAATGAAAATAGAATTACTTGGGATACACGAACATTCAGCGGGACTCTGTTAGTCGTCATTCATGGATTGTTGAATCTCTTTCTGCCATAAATCTGAGAATTCATCGATGCCTCGACCGCTACTAAGCGCGAGGGCTTCGATTGGCAACATGTTGTGTTGGTGAGCCGGTGCATTGCGCGATGCGGCTGGATGTAAAGGGGAGCCGATGATGCGAAGCTCGGGTGTAGTCGACTCCAATGTAAAGACTGACGATAGCTCTTCATAAGTGAATAGGAGAGGATCCGTTCGGATGGCATATGGGTTGAAGTCGAGAACATGTCCCCGAGACAGATCACGCGTCATTAGCACATCGAAAATATCTTCGAACGGGAGATGAGCTCAGGAACTACAATACGATGAAATTCGATACGCACAGTCCTGTTGTCCATGCCACTTGGACTTGATGCTATCCTCCCAAAGACGCTGAAGCGCCTCGATGATCCTCTGCTGTGTCTGTGGCTCGTTCATGAAATCGTAGAAATTCGTATCGCGTTGTGATATCCCTGCATGAGTGGGATGGATCTTTGGTCGCCCTGCACGTGGAAAACGGGAACACACCTATGAGACGGCCTTCGCGGACGAAACACCTGAACTCGCGGCTCCTGTCTATAGGATACCATTTCCGCAGGACAAGCTCGAGTTCATACGATGGTGGATTCGAGGCATCGTATTGACACCCCTCGAAGACGGTGTCAGTGCTCAGGTCGTGAGATACGAAGTCTGATGATTTTAACAAGAGGTAGACGTCCGATGGAGCTGTGCATTTAAGGGGTGATGATGGTGGTAAGACCCATGATGCATCCTGTGAGAAGGGGGCTGTTCGACGTGATCAGGGATGGTATGTTCGTGGAATAGACTAACCTTTGGAGAGGAGAAATTGAGCTTGGGAAAGACGGCGCCGTATTCTCTGATTGTTTGTCGTATCTGCTCATCTAGATCGGGGAAGGAGAAGGACCGCCCGACGGCATCAGCGTCCTCGTCCTCATTCCCATCTTCGTCATCAGACAGAGAGCTTTCTGCAGGACTAGAAGAAGTGAAGTGAGTCTAGCTGCGGAAGACAAAATATAGCCGACAGACGCGTTATCTGAGCCTTCTGGTACGAAAACACCATCTGAGTCTAGGTATTCTTTGAATGCGTCATCCAAAGGACGGATGATGGTACTTTTGATGCTAATTGAGGAGAATTTGGGATACCATGATGAAAATTGAAAGGAAAGTAAATAATCTGGTGTTTGCGCAGGAAAGAATAGTGCGGACTCGGACATGGTGTAGTAGTAGAGCTATGTCATCGTTCCTTCCAATATCTTTCAGCCCACTCCTCATCCAAAACTCCCATACTCAAACTGTCTTCCCAATGTCCATCAATCCAATTTCCTCGTCGCTTCCTACCTTCTTCCTTGAATCCACTGCTTACACCAAGCCCGTCAGTTGTCATCTTACAACATTGCACAAATGAGCTGGCCCCACATTTTCTTGTAAACTTCGATGGCGGCTTCGTTTCCCTCCAAGACAGTCAACGACACGCGCTGAACGCCTAGCGCTCTAAACGCATGATCCACAATGAACGTTGTTGCCTCCGTCCCATATCCCTTTCCCCAAAACTTTGGAAACATCGAGATACCGAGTAAGCCATCACGGTTCTTGACAGGCTCTGTCCACTTGATACTGCACTGTCCCATGAATTCCCCCGTCTCCTTAAGCACGATGGTGAACCAGATGGTTGAGTTTTCTGCTAGAGTTTTGAGGAACTCTTTGTATTTGGTTGGCCGCGGAATGATGGGATCTGTAGACACCCCTCGCATAACACCGGCGTCGTTCCGGAGCGCGAGAAGATCATCCAGGTCACTGTCTTTAAATCCTCGCAAGACTAGGCGTTCCGTCGTGAACATGAGTGAGGGTAAGTGGTATCTTCCTGTGGCGCGCTGTTACGTATTTATATATCTCCCGTCTGTAGTCCTAATTCTGATCCCTAGCACGATGATCACATGCTGGATCCATTCCAATGAGCGCGGTCTGTGTGGAAGTCGGTCTAGACTTCGGTGCGACTCTGATCCGCCAGCCTTCCACCAAGGTCTCAAGGATTAGATTGACTCTAAAAGGTACGGCTGGAAAGCGTGCCGGTATAATTGCCACTTGACCAGTGCACCCGGAAAAAATTAAACCGTTCTGCAAACACGTTATGATTTATCTCCAGTTGTTCTAGTTCGTGACGAGCCAGTACATGAGGAATATTCTTAGTGATTGACTCCAAACCCGTCGCTGATTACTGGTCTCGTCGTGTGAACCTTATTATATCCATCTGACATCGGTACAGGTGGAAAAGAAGACGGGAGCGACCTCGGTCTTTCCGTTCCCTTTACACCGGGCGAGAATCTTTCATATCAGGTTCGTAATCGTAGAACGCATCAATAAGGGATATAGGTTGAAAGCTGGGAGAGTTTGTTTAAAGGACATAAAACTTGTAGATAGTGACTATCACAACTGACAAACAATGCCAGAAACGAATAGACCAGCTAACCATTCCAGCAGGACGTGAGTTCACCGACGTTCTGCTCCCACTCATTATCACGAGCTTTGAACGAAACGTTCTTTAGTAGCAACAATCTCAGCACGACTGCAGGAGTGCTTAATAACTCGACCACATGAGGTCAAGTTAACTAGAAGGGAAGGAGGTGAAGAGTGCTGTTTGCTGGTCCAACAAACAGCGCTCTCCATCTCTTTCCGCATCCTATGACTCTTTCGCCGGTTCTCAGGGATAAACAATCCCATACGTCTTGGCAGGCATCGCGACGCTAGTGACAGGACGGCTAAACATATTCAGCCGGGTCAATCGGTTACGCGACTTCACCAAGGAAATGACATTGTATGGAGCTGCTGGCAGAGATCTGGGGATGACATGTAGGTATGTTGAAAGAGCTGGATGAAAACCGAAAACTTGAAGGTGAAATAAATACTCACGTGATCGCGGCTATGTGCTTAGCGTGTGAGAGTCTCCTAACTTAGACCCAAGGTCCCCTATTATCGAGATGTCTCACTTCTTGACCACATCCATCTCTTAGACCATACCTTCATCCCAAAGCTTCAAACATGCCTTCCAGAACGATTTCTTTGCCATCATTCTTAACACGAGAGCTTCAGGATATCTACCAGAGGGTGTCCATTCCAGAGACTGAGGAATCCTGGTCTCAGATCGAGCAGGGCATAGTCCAGCTCACCGAATGTTGTAATATCGGCGGCTGCAACTTTCCCGAAGAAATGATTGCCGGCATCCGCTCCATGTCCAGACCTCTGAATCATGCTATGAAGTCGGAGCGTAGCAGGCTCTCAGGTTCTGCGATAGAATGCGTAACTGCCCAATCAGTGGGTTTAGGCCCATTATTTGAACCACTTATCCCACTCTTCATGCCTACGCTTCTCGGGATTTGTGCCCGGTCCAACAAGGTGTTCACCAGATGAGCTAAGGCATGCATCTTCGCTGTCATTACACACACTTCATCTCCATCCATTCTGTCACTCCTTGCGGAACCACTCAACCGCAAGTCGACGTCGCTGCGATTAGTAGCCGCAGAGGGGGTGCTTACTTACGTGAAGTCCTCAAACACCCCTATGATTGCAAACGATAGTCGTGCACGTCTTGTCGAGAACGTTATCAGGGTGACTGCCGAGGATGCGAGCGCGGAAATAAGAATGGCAGGGAAAGCTCTGTTCGAGGCGTATAGGGCCCGTTTACCTGACTGTGTAGCGAGGTTCGTCCAAAATGTTTTGATTTTGACTATGTCTCACATATACTACTCAGTTTCATTTCGTCCTTAAACCCCGTCATCAGGAAGCGCTTGGTAATGGCTGCTTCGGGGTCGACATCAGGAGTGCCATCTAGTGGTCATCCAGCGACAAGCAGAGCAAAGCCCGTTATGTCCATCCAACCTCAGAAGAGCACCTCTGGCAAACACACAGAGCGAGAGGCCCATCCTCTCAGGCCGATCGCTTTGTCGAAACAAATGACCTATACTCGCCAGGGCACCGCTGTGCCAGTCCTATCATCTACGCAGTGTGGAAAGCGACGAAAGGATGCTGCACTTCCCCTAGTACCCACCGCTCAGGCACGGGTAGGGAACGCGCCTGTCACGACAAAGACCAATGCAACCCCTGCCGTGGCTGCCACCGTCAGGCCATCGTCTCGAAAGGGACCATTGCCAGTGGCGAAAGCAGAGCACCCCGCGATGAGAGCTACTAGTTCTAGGATTCCCCAGTTGCGATTACGTCGTCCCTCTACAGAAGTCGAGGTGAAGACGTCATCGCAGACTCGTAAAGAGGTTGTTGCGTCGCGATCGAGCAAGGAAGCTATAGGGAGGAGAAAGCCGGTGTTGGGAGGAGGGCCTGTGACTAAGGGCACGAAGCCCGTTGTCAAAGCACCGAAGAGATGGCCTGTGAATGAAGGCCCCAAGCCAGCTGCAAAGGTGCCTGCGGTACGCCAGAAGATGGAGAATGGCAAGCCAGCGCCGGAGGATAGACCATTGCCTCCTCCTCATGCTTCATTGCGTCCACGACGTCAAAGAGACTTCCTTACCTCTACTCCGCGCGCATCCCTTTCGTCGCCGCTGTTCCCTCCAGAGATTTATGGGGCTGAATTCATCCCACATATACACTCTCCGAACAGCAGCAAGTTCCCGTGCTTTGAGGGATGCGAGTTGGGACAAGTCTTAGATTGGTCGTTGGGCGATGTGCCTACGCCGGAGGGTATACCTTTACCTCCTGACCCTGCTGTATGGCCTCCTGCAGTGCCTCTGCCCTCTTCCTTAGTCTGCACTCCGCGTCGGTCACGACAGCTTGAACCAGTACAAGCTACTCATGACGTGCTTGTACCACGAGACGTTAATCATCCCTTGCGGCTGTGTCGTCTCCGAAGAGCACCATTTCGACCACGCCGCCAAAGACCTTTCATTACCTCTACCCCACGCGCGTCTCTTTCTGCGTCGCTGTCATCTCCAGATATTTCTGGAGCTGAAGTCATCGCGCATACGCACTCTCCGAACAGCAGCGCATGTTTTAAGGGCTGCGAGTTGCGACAAGTTTTAGATTGGTTGGACATGCAAATGGACGCTGTAGTTAGCTAATTGGAATTGGAATATATCACAGAGGGCGAACGTTTGACCGAGCCAATGTGAAACTCTTCTGGAGCTGCTGATAGCGTGGTGTCGGCCCTATCCTGAGATGAGTATAATGCAAGACAACTTGAGTGGCTGTTTCGCAAAACGTGCCAGGAGTCTAAAAAATCTCTTTCGCTGATTGTTCTTCTGGCAAACATCGTTCACCATGGTCGACCAAATACTGACATGAAGTGTTGAAAAGAGTCTAGGTGCACAAGAGGGAAGAGGAGCAGCCAAACCATAATAAATGGTTATGGTGTGGGTGATTCGTACTCGATAAGGTAGCCCATTTCTGGCACTCGCTGAAACAGCGAATTATCCACATTGAATGAAGATCAGTGGAAGGGGATGATTGGGTGGTACGGAGAGTTTTGAACAAATATTTGACACCCAAAAATCGATCCCCCAGTTATTGACAATTAAAGCCATGTAAAAACCCCACCTGTCAAAAACTGAGCAGTTTTTCGC
This sequence comes from Rhizopogon vinicolor AM-OR11-026, assembly GCA_001658105.1. Taxonomy (NCBI): domain Eukaryota; kingdom Fungi; phylum Basidiomycota; class Agaricomycetes; order Boletales; family Rhizopogonaceae; genus Rhizopogon; species Rhizopogon vinicolor. The sequence goes on along the minus strand of KV448159.1, from coordinate 72,087 downwards.
GGAGCCCTAATCGCGAAACCACTGACTCGGACAAGAAGGCTGAACAACCAACATGTTGGGCTAGACAAGGCGTAACTATGCATTGGTTGCGAGACTTCAAAGCTTCAACGATGATGGACGAAACTGGCGCAAGGTAGAGAAAGTCTGCAATGAAAGACAACGAAAAAATGAAATAGATCTTTGCAGGCTGGTCGTACCCTAGTCTCCCGTAAGCAATGCACAGCAGGTATCGCGGTCACATGATCATACTTAGCACTGCCCGCGACTTAGCGTGGGAGAGTCTCCTAACTTTGAGCCCAAGGTCCCCTATTATCGAGAATATGTCTCACTTCTTAACCACATCCGTCTCTTATACCGCATCTTCATTCCAAATGCCTTCCAGAACGATTACCCCGCCATCATTTTTAGCACGAGAACTTCAGGATATCTGCCAGAGGGTGTCCATTCCAGAGACTGAGGAATCCTGGTCTCAGATCGAGCAGGGCATAGTCCAGCTCACCGAATGTTGTAATATCGGCGGCTGCAACTTTCCCGAAGAAATGATTGCCGGCATCCGCTCCATGTCCAGACCTCTGAATCATGCTATGAAGTCGGAGCGTAGCAGGCTCTCAGGTTCTGCGATAGAATGCGTAACTGCCCAATCAGTGGGTTTGAGCCCATTATTTGAACCCCTTATCCCACTCTTCATGCCTACGCTTCTCGGGATTTGTGCCCGGTCCAACAAGGTGTTCACCAGATGAGCTAAGGCATGCATCTTCGCTGTCATTACACACACTCCATCCGTATCCATTCTGCGGTTCCTCGCGGAATCACTCAACCGCCAATCGACATCGCTGCGCTTAGTAGCCGCAGAGGGGGTGCTTACTTACGTGAAGTCCTCAAACACACCTATTATTGCAAACGATAGTCGCGCACGTCTTGCCGAGAACGTTATCAGGGTGACTGCCGAGGATGCGAGCGCGGACATAAGAATGACAGGGAAAGCGCTGTTCGAGGCGTACAGGGCCCGTTTACCCGACTGTGTAGCGAGGTTCGTCCAAAATATTTTCATTATTGACAACGTCTCACATATACCACCCAGTTTCATCGCGTCCTTAACTCCCGTCATCAGGAAGCGCTTGGGGGCGGCTGCTTCGGGTTCGACATCAGAAGTGCTATCTAGCGGTCATGCCGCGACAGGAAGAGTAAGGCCCGTTGGGTCCATCCATCTTCAGAAGAACAATTCTGGCAAACATCCACAGCGAGAGGCCAATCCTCTCAACTCTCAGCTTTCACGAGATGTACGCGCAGTGAGGCCTGTCACTTTGTCGAAAAAAGTGACCTCTGCTCGCCAGGGCACTTCGGCGCCAGTCCCATCATCTACGCAGCGTGGAAAGGATGTTGCATGTCCCCTAGTCCTCACAGTCCCCATCACGTCCGTCACCACAAAGACCAATCATATCCGCACCGCGGCTGCAACCGTCAGTCCATCGTCTCGAACGGGACCATTGCCAATGGCGAAAGCAGAGCATCCCGCGACAAGAGCTACGAGTTCTCGGATTCCTCAGTTGCGATCACGTGGACACTCTACAGAAGTCAGGGTGCAGACGACATCGCAGACTTCTTGTATTGCGTCTCGATCGAGCAAGCAAGCCGTGCCTCAAAGAAAGGCGGTGTTGGGAGAAGGGCTTGTGATTAAGGGTACAAAGCCCGTTGTCAAGGTGCCGTCGATACGTTCGACGCTATGTGGGATGAAGAATCCTGGTACTGGCAGGCTAACGCTGGAGGGACGGCCTGTGACTGAGGGTCCCAAGCCAGTTATCAAGGCGCCTTTGGTGCGCTCGAACATGGAGACCCGTAAAGCAGTGCCGGAGGATAGACCTTTGCTTCCTGATCACGCTCCATGGTATCCACGTCGTCAAAGAGACTTCTTTACCTCTACTCCACGCACATCTTTTTCGTCGCCGCTGTCCCCTCCAGAGATTCATGGGGCAGAGTCCATCGCACATACATGCTCTCCGAACAGCAGCAAGATGACATGCTTTGAGGGATGTGAGTTGCGATACGCCTTAAATTGGTCGTTGGACGACGATGTGTCCTATGTTGAGGCGCCTTCGGTACGGGTACAGAATCCTAAAACTCGCAAATCTACCCCGAAGGGCATACCCTTGCCCCCTGATCCTGTATGGCCTCCTGTAGTGCCTCTGGCATCTTCTATAATCTGTACTCCGCATCGATGGCGAAAGCTTGAACCAGTACAAGCTACTCATGACGTGCTTGCACCGCAAGACGTTAATCGTCCTTCGCAGCTGTGTCGTCTCCGAAGAGCTCTATGGCGACCACGCCGTCAAAGACCTTTCATTACTTCCACTCCGCGCACATCTCTCTCGTCGCCACTGTTACCTCCAGATATTTCTGGAGCTGAAGTCGTCGCACATACGCACTCTCTGAATAGCAACGCATGCTTTGAGTGGTGCGAGTTGCGGCAAGCGTTAGATTGGTTGGACATGGACAAAGCAGCGATGTTGTTTAGTTAGTTAGTTGAATCAAATATCCAGATGGTGTAATTACCGTATAGATGGATTGGGCATTGGCCTTGGTACTGTCGTCTCCGAGTAATCCGACAGTATGCCACCAAGCTGGTAGACCGTAGTTAAGTGCCTGTTTTCACCTCATAGCTTGGGCACAAGGTAGAACCTTTCAGACCACTACGCTGTATGGGCAGTGGAGATAAGCGTGGATTATAGAATGAAATAGAGGTGCGAGGCCACAATCGAATGAGATACTTACATGATGTTCATCAACGTCTCCCAAACAAATCCACAGTTTTTACTAGCACACTGCACCATTCAATCACGAACACAAGCCCGCCGCATCACCAGGATCACACCTTCTTACACCTTCAAGTAAATATCGTCGCGCTTTCGCCATGGCTTCTGTTCATGGGATGGTGGATTCGAGGTATCGTATTGACACCCCTCGAAGACGGTATCGGTGCTCAGGTCGTGAGATACGAAGTCTGATAATTTTAACGAGAGGTAGACGTCTGATGGAGCTGTGCATTTGAGGGGCGAGAATGGTGGTACGACCCATGATGCATCCTGTAAGAAGGGGCCTGTTCGACGTGGCCGTGGATGATATGTTCGTGGAATAGGCTGATTTTTGGGAGGAGAAATTGAGCTTGGGAAAGACGGCGCCGTATTCTCTGATTGTTTGTCGTATCCGCTCATCTAGATCGGGGAAGGAGAAGGAGCGCCCGACGGCATCGGCGTCCTCGTCCCCATCTTCGTCATCTGAAAGAGATATTTCTGCAGGACTAGAGGAAGTGAAGTGAGTCTAGCTACGGAAGACATAAAATGTAGCTAACGGACGCGTTATCTGAGCCTTCTGGTACGAAAATGCCATCTGAGTGGAGGTATTCTTTGAATGCGTCATCCAAAGGACAGATGATGGTACTTTTGATGCTGACTGAGGATAAATTGGGTCACCATGATGAAAATTGAAAGGAAAGTAGATAATCTGGTGTTTGCGTAGAAAAGGTGAGGCACGACATGGTGGAGTATGTGGCTACGGTGGTAGAGCTATGTCATTGTTCCTTCCAATATCTTTCAGCCCATTCCTCATCTAAAACTCCCATGCTCAAATTGTCTTCCCAATGTCCATCAATCCAATTTCCTCGTCGCTTCCTACCTTCTTCCTTGAATCCGCTACTCACACCAAGCGCGTCAGTTGCCATCCTACACCATTACATGAATGAGCTAGCCCCACATTTTCTTGTAGACTGCGATGGCGGCTTCGTTTCCCTCAAAGACATTCAATGAGACACGCTGAACACCCAGCGCTCTAAATGCATGGTCTACAATGAATGTTGCCGCCTCCGTCCCATATCCCATTCCCCAAAACTTTGGAAACATCGAGATGCCGAGTACGCCATCACGGTTCTTGGCAGGCTCTATCCACTTGATGTTGCAATATCCCATAAATTTCCCCGTCTCCTTCAGCACGATGGTGAACCAGATAGTTGAGTTTTCTGCTAGAGTTTTGAGGAACTCTTTGTATTTTGTTGGCTGCGGGGTGACGGGATCTGCAGTCACCCTCAGCGTAACGCGGGCGTCGTTCCGGAGCGTGATAAGATCATCCAGGTCGCTGTCTTCAAATCCTCGCAAGACTAGGCGTTCCGTCGTGAAAATTAGTGGGGGGGCTGGTGGTGGTATCTTTGGCGCCCTTAACTTATTAAGTATTTATATTTCTCCGGTCTGTAGTTCTAATTCCGATCCCTAGCACGATGATCGCATCCTGGATCCATTCTAATCAGCGCGGTCTGTATGCAAGTCGATCTAGACTCCGTGACTGTCTTATTCGGCGCGACTCCGAAAGGTACGGCTGGAAAGCGTGCAGGTATAATTGCCACTTGACCAGTGCTACCCAGAAAATATTAAACCATTCCACAAGCACGATCTGATTTATCTCCAGCTATTCTAGTTCGTGACGAGCCAGAACACGAGGAATATTCTTAGCGATTGACTCCGATGTCACTAATTACTGGTCTCGTCATGTGGGCCTAGTTATGTCAATCGGTACCGGTGGAAAAGAAGATGCGAGCGACCTCAGTCTTTCCTTTCCCTACGCGCCGTTGCCAGCCAGGTATACATATGTCTCTGTACATCATGTCAGCGGTCAACGTGACTTTACAAGATTCTTAATTTTGCCTAGACCATACCTTCATTTTTCTGGCGTGACTGTGAGGACCACACGACCAATTTTTTCCATCAAAACTCAAGTTCAAGGATCCGGGGCTGTTGTGTGCTTTGTTTCGGAGTGTTTTACGCCGGTCGAGATTCTTTCATATCAGACTCGTAGCACCAGGAGTCGTAGAACGCATCAATAAGGGATATAAGTTGAGAGCATGAGAGATTTTGTTTGAAGGACATAAAGCTTGTACATAGTGACTATTACAACGGACAAACTGCCAGAAACGGTGCCAGAAACGAGAGACTGGCTGACCGTTCCAGCAGGACGTGAGGTCATCGACGTTCTGCTCCCACTCATTATCACGAGCTTTGAACGAAGCGTCCTTTAGTAGCAATAATCCCAGCGCGACTGCAGGAGTGCTCGATAACTCGACCTCATGATGTAGATCAAGTTAACCAGAAGGGAAGGAGGTGAAGAATGCTGTTTGTTGTGACCAACAAATAGTGCTCTTCATCTCTTTCCACGTCCTATGACTCTTTCGCCGGTTCTCAGGGATAAACAATCCCATAAGTATTGGCGGACATCGCGATGCCAGTGACAGGACGGCTAAACATGTTCAGCCAGGTCAACCGGTTACGCGACTTCGCCGAGGAAACGTCATTGTATGGGGCTACTGGCAGAGATCTTGGGGTGACATGTATGTTGAAAGCACTGGATTGGCGATGCACCTACAGGTGTGCGATTCTGCCAGAAATAAAATAAAATAAATCGACGGAGGAAGGAAACATATGGACAGACTTCCCACAGCATTTTTGCGGCCTGCGGCGCTGACTTACTGATAGGACTGCTTGTTATTAGCATCTACTTGACGAAAATTTGAAAATTTGCCAGAAGAGAGCTTTAAAGTGCTGCGACGACCGACTGTCATTTCAGTGATGGTACCAGTTCATACAATTACAATAACCACAGCGTGAACACTGCAACTGATATTTGCACTGCGTACATCATGTAAGTAGTACCATATGCTAATAGTACACTTCCTGCCCAATAGAAAAATAAGTGTAGTGGCCTGAGGATCATGAACAACAGGGGTAAGATATTATATACGGAAAACATTGGCGTCATACCAGAATTTCTGGCCGCTGGACTGCGTGGAATCTGTGGTACGGGAGCGGAGGATTTGCATGGTGTAAGAAAAAAAAAAAAGGCTGTGAGCGCATGAGCCCGGCGAACAGAGTGCAAATTGCAATAGAGGTGCAGTAACAACTGCGAGAAAAATCTGTAGTCAGCGGGATGAAAATACGTTAGATCACGAACGAAAGCGTCGACGGAAGGTCGAAACTCGCTGTGTTCACGCGCGCACGGCAAACAAATGTCCGGAGTACCACAGATGTGCCGCAGTGCACATGAAGACAATGGTGATTGTATTACTGCATTACTTGAGCACGAGAATAGAAAACAACTGTCAGAATGTAACATTGGTACTGAAGTATATCAAGATACACTCACGCGAGAAACCCGAGAGGAGTTGAACAGCGTGAAATAATAAATCAAGTGGTGAAAGACTGTGGGGTTGAATATCCGGACCACCCGAGCCGGTAGGTCAGGTTTCAAACACCGTCAGGACCTAATTACCGTACACCTATATGGTTGGACCGCTACTGGACAACTGCCAACTGTCAGCTCAATAAACACGGGGCTACGTTATAACACAGGCTTCACTATGACTCCACATGGGGGCTTTGTCAAGTTGCTAGCTTGACGACATACGGACATGAATCCGTTCTGAACTTGTGGGACAACTCCACACACTCAGACTCTGCTAAGTCTTTATCTTGGGAGCATTTGATTTCCTCACTCTAGACCCTACCGCAGCTTGTCTATTCTCAACTTGCGTACTTCTTGATATCTCAGGTACACTGATCGCTATTGGGTGGGATAAGGTCACTTGATCAAGACGCTATTACGCTACATCATCATAAAGATCGTGTCTACCCACGCTTCATCGGCCTGCTCTAATCTAATACAAAAGGAACGACTGTCTTCCTTCTATCGAAGTCTGCCTACGAGAGACCATGGCCCCTGCAGTTAATGATTCCTTTGCTATCATTGCCCCCCTGATTGTCTTTGTGATTGCTATCGCTATCGTCAGGCGGTTCATAGTGAACAGAAAGCATGCTAAGCATCTTCCTCCTGGCCCAGTACCGCTCCCACTACTTGGGAGCATCTTGTTCATCGACATCAAGGAACCTTGGTTAACTTATACTGAGTGGGGCGCCACGTATGGTATGTACAAACAATTTAGCATTACCTCAGGGGACTTGGTTTTTGTGCGAATTTTAGACCATGAAATGGTCATGATCAACTCCCAGCATGTTGCTGAAGCCTTAGTGGTCAAGCGTTCTTACATTTACTCTGATCGACCATACTTGGCCACAGTTGAACCGTAGTCATTCACACACTATGCAGTTGCTTATGAGACGGTGAGTGGATTTTGAATAAGCTTGTCTGCCGCTCGACCTCTTTACAGGCTACTGCAACCTTGATGGTGTTTGTTCTAGCCATGGTGCTTTATCCAGATATTCAGACGCGCGCACAAGCGGTGATCGACTCGGTGATCGGAAGAGATCGGTTACCTACATTCGAGGACAGAATATCGCTACCCTACATACATTAATGCAGTCGTGCGGGAGACTTATCGATGGTCGCCTATTGCACCCCTTGGTGATCTTCATCTCTAACTGATCTCTTCTTATCGCTACTGAACACCGTCTTAAAAGGATTGCCACATGCTACCTTAAACGCAGATACATACAATGGTTATTTCATCCCAAAAGGTCTGCTATTTTTGTCATGAACAAATGTCCATAACCTCAATATCCGAATCGTACATCAGGAGCTACAGTAATAACCAACACATGGTCAGACAGATTCTCGCCAGCTTTCACCATACTGACATTCACATGATCTTAGGGCCATTGCACGGGATGAAAAGCGGTACCCCAACGCGTGTCATTTTAAGCCAGAGAGGTTCATTGACGCCAACGGCTCGTTGACGGATAACGACCCTAAGGAATGTGTTTTCAGCCAAGGCCGACGCGTATGTCCAGGTGGGTTGTGTTATTCCAATGTTGGTGTTCTCTGCCCGTGGTACGAGGGCGATAGAACTAGGACTTCGGATTAGTGTACTAGGCCGACCACCATCTTTCACGCTTGCTGCAGACCACCTTCTCCGAAGATATGGTGCTGCTACACAGGGAGGGAAATGGCTAGTAAAGCAGTAGGGCAGCAGTTTCGAGCCTGCGAAAGCTCTCGTCGGGGGGCTACCGCTGCCCCGACTGCTTGTACTTCTAGTTCTACGTAGGAAGCTCCCTTTTAAGCCTGTGTGAATGGGAGTAAATGGTCCGTGCACGATATACCGGCCCTAGCGTGATGTAGGGTGGGCAATCTGCCGTCCGAGACTCATGACCCATCCATGGAAAGGTCTAGCTAATGGGTTATATTTATCGCGAGCACGAAGCTTGTGCCCAGAGCCTTTAGCCCCTATCAGCGATAAGAGATACGGCCGGATTGATCTTTCGACTCAATCTCGGACTTCTAGGTATCCATATAGGTAACGACATCCAAAGTTTATATGACATGTGATGAGCCAAGGAACTCTTTGATCAGGCCAGTATACTGCTGACGACTCTATATGGTGTGCCATTGCGACAATATTTGCTACACTGGATATTTCTTCCGCAAAAGATAACCAAGGCAACGTGGCCAATTTCAATCCCAAGTTCACGATAGGACTCGCTTAGTAATTGGTCCCCCGGGTCATTGCATCCTCCTGTTACTAACAATTTCATCGCTTCAGCTACCCTACGACTTTCCCTTGCAGTATTTCGGCACGTTCTCATTTTCGTTCAGAACTCTTGGACGTTTTGTGAACTGCTATGTCACATGGGTATGGATATGGATTCAGAGATTTGATTGTTTCGGAAATTTGTCGTCTATCGATATAAAATTAACTTGTAAGGCAACGACGCGAAAGAATTTGTGGACAGGAGGGGGAGGTGGAAGGAGCTGAGAGCGGAAAAGGGAGGGCGAGGACGAGGGAAGCTAATCTGTGTACTTGCGCTTGCATCCGTTCAGCGCATTCACGTCGTTGATCTTCATTATGATAATCCAACTTTTGAATATCTTCGACTGCACCCCTGTGAGCAGAACTTCTCGGTCTATCTTCGATCATGGTGCGATCAATTTTTGGCACATAGAAACGTGGGACCTTGCCCCCAGTGAAACATCCGAACATCCCGGCGAGTTTCGCGACAAAGGTAGAGGGAACCGAGTGTGTATGACTCATTACTAAGCACCATACGTGACTCGCTACACCATACATGACTCAATACTACACGTGTCTCTCAACTTTGAAATCATGTGTAGTCACAGCATACATATTACACACACAGTTGTAGCTCATGCATGATTTGTGCATTAATATGGTTTCAAGCAAAAATACAATAGGTCCCTGCTTCCGGTTGCAACAGTATCATGCATGGGAACCACAGGAGTCATCTGGTGGCGGAGCAGTGAGTGGGCCCTGGGGTATATGAAATTATGAATGCACTAGTAAGTCACAAGTGGCGTAAATTGCCTCCGCCGCTTCCGAGCGGATTACTGCAATATACCCGTAACCCGTCTGGAACAGCCTTAACGTACCTCTTATAATGTTGTCCCATCCATCCATTTCGACAAAGAGCGTTGGTAACTGGCCCTCCCGGTTATCTGACTCTATTATCTTTCCTACAGCTTATCAGCACGATATATAGCTGCCTGAGATGCAGGTTGACGGCGAACCCAAGGCACTTCAATCTCCTACCCGGAAACTAGTTTTGCTGGTCATATTCTGTCTTGCCCAGTTCTTGGATGGAGTCAATAACTCATCTCTCCTTTCTGCACTCCCTTCCCTCGACAGTTCAATGGGTATGACTTCAAGTCAATCTACTTGGGTTATCAGTGCATTCCAGTTAACTTTTGCGTCATTCCTACTCATCGTGCGTGTTTATCCCTCGAATTCGGATCTACACTTAACATACATATTGTTTAGAGTGGCCGCATCAGCGACGTATACAACCCAAGTTAGTGCCATGCTCCTCTGTTCGATGACGATGCTGATGGGATCACAGAAACTGCATTCATCGGAGGAGTGTCTGGCATTTGTGTCATATCGATATGTTCCGGATTTGTTAATGACAAGATTCCAATCATCATTTGCAGAGCATTGTGTGGAATAGGTCAACATTCTCGTGACTGGTCTCGAGTCTGGCTGATTCAGGTTATTTCTTAGCTTCTGCAATGACGATTCCATCTGCCCTCTCACTCATCGTCAAGGTGTTCC